>JAQGBY010001026.1:0-33616 GCA_034698785.1 Mycogona germanica
CGCGCCGGGAATCGAACCCGGGACCGCCGAAACCACAGTCAGTCGCTAAACCGACTGGGCTACGACGAGTCGTACATATTGAAGGACGCAATCCAAAGTCTGCGACAAGTTAAACGAATAAAATGAATTTTATCAAAACTTCACTTATTACACGATTACAAAATATACTTGCAGTACAAATTAATATTAATATATTAATACAAATTAATATTATGTTAACAATTGCAGATGGTGACATTGGATTGCGTCCTGCAATCCCATAACTCTTGTAGAATAACTGATGATTGGTAAGGATGAGGCTATTTATTAGGCTAGTCCACCCGAACATTATTTCGGCTCATGCGCCGGTATTTGATAACATTACTGTGCACTGGTAAGAAGCTACCATAGGGCCAACCGCATTTATTTTTGCCAGAATTCGATTTCACGCTTTCCATCATTTGAGACTTCAAAAAATAATTAAGGCTATATGAATCGATAATCTTCTTTGAACTTAACGATGACCTAAGGCCCAAAAAAGTGACCTCGAGTGCAAGCAGGTTGCCAAGTAATCTCACAAAGGTAGCTTGCGTGTCACTCACTGGTTAGCGGTACTCCTCGTGGTTTGTTGACTTCCACTGACAAACACAGACAAAATAACGCGAAAAGCGCGGAACTAAACGAAAGCCAAGACATCATTCTCAATATTTTACAAACACCTTCATCAACCAGTCCAAAAGAAATTGAATTGTAAATGAAGAACGAACAATTTCACGAAAATTGTAACCGGCCTATGTCCCGGAAAAACCGGATCGCCCAACTGTACTACTCTTTTAAATGAAATGCCGGAATCCGATTACTCAACTTAGTAATCGGGCCTGACATAAAGGATAGATGATCTAGAATGTAGGATGTCCTACGCGTAATCAATAAGGATGGTTAGTAATAAAAATTACATCTTTTTACTAATTGTTACGTGTGTTCATGCCGTGTAACGTTCACTGAAAACATACATTCAGAGTTGACTAATTTTTCGTTGGATTCTTTGAGAACTTTGTAATCTTCACGACTATTTGGTTGCGATGTCTAGGTATTTTAGTTCGCTGGGACATTTTCCTGTTTAGTAATCGATTTCAAGTATTACAATTCAAGAAATGATTACAAATCCGAATACTCTATCGGTTATCTTCTTATTCCTCTTTACCCATTGTCATTTGCTCGTGACCGCGAATATTCTTCACTAATAAACGAATTATTAAACTTGCGAATGGAGGCCAGGAAGAAAAGAACTAAAAACTTCAATGCCGACGAAGATAGACTATTGTTAAATATAGTCGTCAAGTATCTAGATGTGATCCGAAACAAGCAGGTTTGTGTAGGGCAGGGACCTGCAAATAGTCAACGAATCTGATCCGGGTTTAGGTTGGGCGCGTTTTTTATGGGTAGCGCACTTTCATAAAACATTGAATGGCTTCCGATTCAAAAGAAGGACGCACCACGTGTGAATCGCTGTTAATTCAGAAAATGTCATTATTGATCTAAAATTAATATTCAATATACAATTACATTATCTTAGAAAATGGGTTCGCTGGCCCAACAAAACCAGCGAACCAAGGAAGCATTGCAAAAACATGATCAAACGCACCTTTTCAATTTGCAAAACAAGTTTTGAGTACTAGTGCAATATCAAAAAGCCTTATTTGTCGTATGTTACGGTTCATTGGTTGCGGTTTATGTAGTGATTGCCACGTAATCTGATCTTTCTCATAATAGTGGGGACCAATGACAATCGCGGGATTTGAAAGAATATCATGTCAAAAAGCTAGTTGGAAAATGAAAATTGTTTTGGGGCAACTCAATTTAAAACTACAATTAGTCACACTGTTGAGGGTATTTGGCCGAGAGGAGTATCACCGATTTTAATTAATGATTACATCACATATTTACTGTCATTCCACGATTCTGACCACTAACCTACCTCATTTTTTAATTAACATTTTCGACGTCGAAACAGAGCAACACTCGAATTCGTCAAGAGAAGAAGGATGCGTGGGACGGCATCACGCACGAGTTCAACTCGGTGTCGATGGACGAGACCCGAGTGGCTGACGACCTGAAGACCCGCTGGCGCAACATCCGGAAGACTGTGTTTGCCGGTGGAATCGTGGTCGATCCGGCCAGGACCTGCGCTGCCGACGAAGACTCTTCAGACGAGGCGCTCAATGTCACGGCCAACATGGAGTTACACTACGACACAGGTAGGGACTCAAATTTTTAAATAACTTATAATAGGTGCTATTCCCAATCAATTTGTGTGGTGGATTTAGCACCTGTCTATGGATCCTGCAGACATAACGACAAGAGAGATGCCCGTTTGCCCACACTAAGCTGCGAAACGTCCGAGCAGTATTTTAGATCATGTTATTTTTATTTTAGATACCTTGCCCTGCAAAAAAATTTGTCTCGATTCGGTGGACGAGCAGAGTTCAACGAACAGCTACTACGTTCCGCGCGCAGCTCCCTACGACGATAACGAATATTTGGAACTGATGAAAAAAGATCTGAGAGAGAAATCCATTCAACGACGAAACAGGGAAAAAAGGGAACTGGACGAGTTTCACCGCAGAAAAATTTGTGACCAAGCGGAAGAGAGAAGGAGAACTGAAAAACACGAATTGGAAATGTCGATACTCAGAGCTACGCTAAACAAATTTACCGGCGATTAGAACTATTTTAATTTTTAAATATTTTTATTATTAAGAAAAATATCTTGAGGCATGGCAGTAGAAATAATTTAACTTGATGGAATAGTGAATCCAGTGTTTACATTCTGGATAAGCTCAGATTAATAACTCATAACGATGTCGCTAGAGAAAATCATCCTATTCGTGCCTCGCACACGACCACTTAATTATATTTAAATATAATGTATAGTGGGCGTAGTTTTTGTGTTGGTAAACTCAATTTTGAGTTACGGCAAAGCTGGAGTTGAACTCAATGAGTTTGACTATTACAACTACGACCACGCCTACTACGAATTCGACAAAAAAATTAATTTCCTGTATATTTTATGCCTATGAATAATTCAAATAGTGTGCTATAGAGGATAAGTCATTCTGTGACGTCACAATTAGTTAATAACCAGCCATAGTTTCTGAATGTACACTCTCAGTGCTACATAGGAGACAACGACAAATAGTAGTTTCGAAGTTGGTTGGATTTTGAGCACCGGCCCTTTCAAACAAATAAAAATTGCGTAGTTGTTGGACTATGCAATATATTTGTCATCATCCGCTGTCCTACCTCCATCAATGATTCCATCGATTTAAATACTCTAGAAATGCACTTTTCTACTGAAATTATTTAAGAGAAAATGAAATGTGATCGAGGCTTAAACACATTCCATCATAGTGCGGAACTATGGATAGTTCATAACCGAAAGGGAAAATGTGTACCTGTTTTTACAATTTATTTATTTTTTATTTCCAAGTTACTATTTACAGTTTCACATTAAAGAATTACATAGATTAATATCGATAATTTCTTTTGACACTTATTTAAAAAATGCAAACGATATCCTTATATTGTGGTACTTAAATGTCGTTATTTTAGGAGAATTATTTTTTGTGAGAAATTATACATGACTTGGAGCAACGATATTGTATATTTAATTATGAGTTGGTACCAATTTATAAAATGAGCTTGCGGTGCAGGCTTCAGTCATTTGTTTCAAATAAACGTGTATTTTATACCACTTTTACCAAATAAATATTTCATTCTTGAATATTTACGAATATCTTGTTTACAAATAAAAGTTTGTTTTTGTTAGCCATTTACAAAAATGTGAAAATATGAATTCGACTCATCGCCATAAACAATTTTTCTTTTAACTTTATCGCGCTCACCCGTTTTCTGGATTGCTCTCAAATTTCCACCTGTGCCATTGGTTTCAGTTCCGGAGACACCTGAAATTGTTCACAAAATGACATGCAAATAAATAAGCAATGTGTGTTTGCCCATGATAAAAAGCCTAGTACCATTGTTCAAATTGATATGTCAATTGCACTTCTAAGGTCCCGCGGGGATAGCACCAGAAACTAAGGCATATTTCATTCGGCATGAATACTTCCAAGTTGCTTCAGTTAACTTATTCGCTGTTTTGCTGCTCGGTACACCAATTGGCGCGTAACCAATGCATTTGCAGATAGCAGAGCCAACATCCACTGTACTTTTGCGTATCAAGAATTTTTTTTCTTTAGCCTTGCATCTCGAGGTGGTTTAAATTTTGGTCAATTGCCGCAGCTCAATGTGGGAGCAAATGTGGAATACCACATTAGAGATACTTAAACTCGACAACCACCGCACTGACCTTGAACTGGCAGCCAGTTGTGTTGACTATGTCTTCGACCGTGACGCCGTCAGCTATTTCTGTCAGTGTAAGGCCTTCCTCTTTGTCAACTTGAAAAACACCCTTTGAAAAATAAAAACACATATTAGTATGAAATTAAAGGACAAAAAGCATATGAAATTTCATCCGATGATTGTTCAAACTCCAAAATTCGAATACAGAAGTATAATTGCAAGCTTGCATTCTTAACGTTTGCGTTTATTTATTTTGATATTTTGTAATTGATAAATACTCTGATCTGTCAAGTTGTAAACGACAATTTGCTCCACAAAAATATTATTTTATTATGGTTAAATTTTTCAGCGTTTTTAAAATCTTTCGTCGAATGAAAATTTCGCCAAACTAAATGACATTACCATGTAGTAGATCGTGACTCATTATAGCATGTAAATAAGGCATTAAAGCTAGACTGAAAAAATAAAAAAGGGAAAAAATAAATTCAATGAATACCTTTTCTGTTATAATCACATCGACACAATTTTTACCGGTCAGAGGTAGGGTACAGCTTTCGAGAATTTTCGGGTGGCCATCCTAAACAAAAACAAATGCAGCATTAAAAAAATATTGAGCAGTGGCGACGTTAGGCGATAGATTTTCTGAAAAATAAGGGCTTTTTCACCGACAACTTCGGCAAGGTTGACTAATTTAACTGTCAATTTTCAGATTTTTTACAGAAACATTTTTTTAAACCTTTCTGTACCCCTCGAACCCGGGACCGCCGAGCCACAGTCAGTCGTAATACCAACTGGGCTAAAAACAAGTCGTACTAATTTAATTAAGTACGATTTAAATATCTATGTACACATAATAAGTCCCTTTCTTCAAAAATAATCATTTTCCAAAAATTGTACAATATGTACGACTCGTCGTAGCCCAGTCGGTATTGCGATTAACTGTGACTCGGCGGTCCCGGGCTCGATTCCCGGCGCGGGCTCTCGAAAATTTCGAGTGCCTAAGCACCATGAGGGGTACAGAACGCCTGTAGTGCGGTTGACTACAGTAGATTGAGCACAAAAAAGTACGAATGTGGTGTACCAGGGTAAGTTAACTCTACTATTTTATCCCCCCCCCCATCACTGTAATCTCTACAATACAGGCATTTCTGTAACCCTCTTGTTGCTTGCGCACTATGCGAGGGGAACATTATCATCAGTACTCCGGGATCGAAATTATCGAAAGCATGCGCCAGGAATCGAACCCGAAACCGCCGAGATACAGTCAGTCACAATACCGACTGGGTTACGAGTCGTCGTATAAGAATTAGTGGTAACAACATTCCAAATGCGAATAGATATTTCTAAATATTCGTCGCAAGACATGTCACAAGAAACAAACTGAATCAATAAAAGTATAACACTTGTAGAAACTAATAACTAAATTGAAAATCGATTAACAACCTTAGCAGCATGTTCCATGGTGACGACAACTTTGGTTCCTGGAGCTGCCACTAGGTCCATTGCACCGCCCATGCCTTTAACCAACTTGCCCTGGTCGAAAAAACACCATAATTTAAAAACTGTTAACATGAAACACTTCCGTATTTTGTAATTTGTTGGCAAAACAAAATAATAGAATATGAACTAGTCTGCAAACAACTGCTACGGCATATATTGCGTCCGAATCAAATTAGCATGAAGCTCTTACGGGAATCATCCAATTGGCCAAATCTCCGTACTGTGAAATCTCCATTGCGCCTAGCATGGTCAAGTTGATGTGGCCCCTTTCAAATAAAAATAAAAGTTTTCATTGAAAAGCAGCCATTTCTTTCAGCGGAAAAACAAACACCAAATTATCCTAAATTTTATTTTGAACCTCAATTGTCTTTTAAGAACAAAACAAAGCGCAAAATGATTGATCATTGTTTTTGGGCAATCAAAAATTTGTTGTTTCATTGCTGACAAACCTGTTCAATTTGCTTTACGTAATTCTTAGATTTAAAAAACTATTTGCTGTTAAGATATTTTGAATTTGCATTCGCTATTATTTACAATCAGTAAAATAAAAGACTGGTGAATATTTAGATTGTACATATTTCCGTTACTAGAGTGACCGCACCACAAATATGTTTCTCTGCCGACACTGTGAGGCAGCCTCAAGGCGAGCATTATTCTCACCCTCTGATCATGGCGAACGAATCGTCGCTGGAGAAGAAGGAGGCTCCTGGAAGAATTGTCACAGTCTCTTTCCCCGCGTTGATTAGATCGGGATCCTGTTCTCCTTCCAGTGGAAACGGACCCTGAAACACATACAAATAAAATAAATAATACACAATAGCAGCAGCTAATATTTTTGTGACATTGATAATTTTGAGCCTACCAGACCCAATATGCCATTTTCACTCTGCAGGTGCACTTTGATGCCTTTAGGGATGAAGTTGCTCGCCAGCATTGGTATGCCGATTCCTAGATTAGCTGAACATCGAACAGGTTAAGGAAACAGTATCGTGTCTAAATTGAAGTGAAATGTCACATAAAAACAGTTGGACGTCAAATTCCAAAATTCTCTACCGATGCACAAATTTGGATACCATACATGCCGTCCTTGAACTCCAGGGCCGCTCGCCTAATTATTCGTTCTCGCAGAGCAGCAGCCGGGTTCTTAGGAGTCGCTTTCTTGTCAGCACTCACCTTCTTTTTCACAGTAAGTTTCTGAAACAAGAAAATATTTTTTTTTATGAAACTGTAGTGACTGATACAGGAGATACGCTCAATCTCCATTCGAGGGTGAAACATTTTCACCGAGTATGTGGAATAGCGAACGCAGATTGAACCTGGGACCGCCGCTCTACGATTCGGTGTTTCGACCAACTGCATTGCAATAAGTCGTCCAATTTTAATTTAAGATAAATTTTTTCCAAAAAATTTAGCCAAAAAACTATTAATTAAAACTTGAAACTCATGAAGGGGAAATGGATAAATTTCCGCAGCACTCCAAATACTGGAATCATTTTTGCCATATGAAATCATAATTAACATACCTCAATTCGTTTTTCGTACTTTGCACCTTTGACGACACGATGTACGAATATGCTTGGAACATGAACATCATCCGGTGAAATTTCGCCCACTTCAACAATTTCCTCCACCTTTCATAAAAACGCTTGTCAAAAATCAAGTTGTACAGGCAATATGTTCACAAATCCACAAATTGCATTCTTTGGCATAAAAGATAGATATAATTAGTTGAAAGTTTCTTCTAGAGTTGTTCAAAGTATCAAAGTCTAAGTATCTATTGCTGAGTAATGATAATTTAAGAACTTTAGATAGGTCATTTTAACTTTAAACATTTCTACTTTAATATATCAGGATCACACGATTATTTCATTTCTTCTGCATAATATTTGTCAATATATTTATGGAACGATTGCCTCCTCTCGCGTTTTGTCGATCGTCGATCGTGAAAGCCAGCTTTCTTGCATTTATTTCACCACAGTCATGTGCATATTCTGAGGTACATATTCTGAGGTAATTGAATGCTCTTAGCATTTTTTAAGAGTCCCTTACCTCTGCAATTGTGATTTTAGCCGCCTTGCAGATTGGTGGATTAAAGTTTCTCGCAGACATTCTGAAAAGATAGAAAAGCGATTTTATTTATTAATAAAAAATTATCACGAACGCTTTCATAATCATAAGACTCGCATGAGAAGTGAAAGATCTTGCTAATATTTTTATTAAAACCCAGAAAAAAGTCTGTTCGTTCAGGCATTGGTCTCAGGAGGATATAAGAAATTATTTTCAATTTTTCTCAAACTTCCTTCCTGCTTTAACGAAAAACGTTATTACTGATAGCTTCCTAATGACACTTGAATTGACTCATTTTTGAATGTGAGATTGCTTCACTATGTTAAATGGCCTCACCAGTCTCGCGGACTCACCGAAACACGAGATTACCGGCCCGGTCAGCCTTCCACGCCTTGACGATACCGTAGTCGCCAGTGATGGACTCCTCCATGATGTAATTGCGCCCATTGAACAAACGCGCCTCACGGGACTCACTGGCGATCGCCACCTTCTTATCGGCGCTGTACTTGATGGGAACGCCGCCCTCGTGGACAAGAGTGCCGAAGGCGGTCGGCGTGAAGAAAGCCGGAATGCCGGCACCACCGGCTCGAATTCGCTCAGCCAGCGTTCCCTAAAAGTAGTAATGCACAAAGTAAATTATGCCAATTATGAAAGTACAGCTCGTGTCGGCTAAACAAGAAGAAAATCTTATGTGAGACGGTCCCTGGTTCGATTCCCGGTGTGGGCTAATTTTTCAGAATTTATGATCGACCGGTAATCTACGAAATCACAAGTTGTAGTATCTCAGTATAAATTTTATTTAATTTCATTTAGCCCTTTGGGAGTTAGTCTCCGAACAGAAAATGTCGAGGTCCTGTTTTATATATTATAAGATAAGATTTGGAATTGACCGTGCAGTAAGTAGAAAGAATTAGTTCTTAAATAATAGTTTGCTGCGACTATTACCTCGTCGTTTTCATTTACAAAAGGTATGATTCGAATCACGTGATCAACTAACTAATAAACTACTAATAAAAATGGACAACCGAACATGAAATAACAAACCTGCGGTGTCAGCTCCAACTCCAATTCACCGGAAAGATATTGTCGTTCAAACTCGGCATTTTCACCAACATAGGACGATATCATTCGTTTAATCTGATTTAGTGTCGAAATAAAATAAGATGGCAACAGAAAATCAATTATTATAATTTTAGACCAAACCTTTACTTCAAATTTAAAATAATCAACATTTATCCTGGACTGCCTGTGTAGAACACGAATTTAGTATCTTACGTGTAAATTGAGACTCAATAACATGGAAAGCGCCAACTATTTTGTCGACACACAAAATTGGTCCACCTAACCTACGCAATTTCTCAAACTCCTTAATACATTAATTGTTTGACAAGCGAATTCAAAGGTCAATTTTCAAATTTCCGTGCAGTAAATACATATTGAAGAAGTATTTTGATGCATATAATATTTCTCAGTACGTGCACAAAAAGCAATATTTATTTTTCCAAAGCTATAGCTTTACAGATTTCCGACATTATGTATTATTCCAGTTATTCACAATAGAAACTTGAAATAGAATATTGCTGGATTATTTTTGATACTCGTGAAGAGTAAGTACCGAGAATTTCATTTTCGAACTATCGTGATGAGGTTACCTGCTTGTTGGCCAGCAATTGTCCGAGCCCGAAGTTATCGACCCCGGCATTGTTGCTGACGACGGTCAAGTTGTTCACATTGGAGGCGACCAGAGCAGCGATTATATTCTCGGGGATTCCGCATAAACCAAAACCTGAAAGCACCAGAACGGTAATGAAAATGTGGAAATGAGGATTCTCCTAGTATAAGCCGGTAAGAAAGTGAGCTAACCTCCGAGTAATAACTTTGCTCCATTCGGAATATCTTTGATCGCTTCCTTGGGGCAGTCGTAGAACTGCACATTTTTGTGACTGCTGGTAGAAAAATTTCCAGTCGCAACCTGTTTCGAGAAACACGAAAAACATCAATCAATTACGTTTTTAATGCTAAAACCGAATTTGAAATATTTGATAACGATAATCCCAAAATGTTTAGATAATTTTTGGGATTACTCCAAATTGGTTTTTCTATTTGAAAGTAACTATGAAGAACGTGTTTTTCCACCATTTATTGCGACTGCAATAATTGACTATGCAATGTTAACAATTGAGTGCTTTAGAAATCAAGCATCAAATTTTCATTTCTTTTTAGGGTCATAATACTCTGTATATATACGCTTTCCTTGAAATTCCCGCGAATGACGGATCTTCCAACTGCGAGATGACGATCACAAAAACCATGTACATGTATGTGTCAGGTGCCATAAAGTAGTTTCCGACCTCTGGTGACCCACAAAAAAAACATGTGTATTTAGACAGCGGCTGGTGTCAGTTAGTCTAAGCTTTTCATCCAGGTGGTTGACTGTTTATTTGAATGCCTCGACAATATAGGTTGGCTATGATACACAAACAGTGCCTCAGTTAGAATCCCTGCTCGGGTAGAAATTTGTTAAAATAAACGCTCACCCGTGTGGCCCATGGGTTGTGCGGTTGATGGATGGTGCGCTGCGGAAACTGCTACAAAGCGATTGATAGGACGGATTCGGTCTTTTTTTGGTTTGTTTTGCTAACTAACCCACCGGGATGATAAATCACGTCAAACGTTTTGCAAAATTCCTGGGCTAGACCTCTGCAATTTTTATATTTAGATATATAATTATCGCCGCGCCGTGGCATAATCGCGATTTCTGTGGTTGCAAGGGTCTAGTGAAGTTTGGCACAGGCTGGTCAAACGCGGACAGCCCGCTGTCGGGATTTAAAGGTGGAGAGAAAAGGCGATTGTTGCACTAGTTCCTGGGGGTGAGGCTGTTCCAGTCGTTAATATTTCTAGGAAAGGATAATTTGGCGTAGTTGCTTTTGGCATAAATTGCTTCAAGTATGATGGAGTGACCTCTTATTTGTCTTTTGGCCTGAGTAAAGTTGGTAGGTTGGTTGGGTGTTGAGGTGACGTTCGATGGAAAAGAGCAGTTGGAGTAATGTTCTCTTCTCCGGCGTTTTTCGTGCGAGTGAAATTCCTCTATGCACCATTCATTCAGTAAAGATATGGGATACTTGAATGGACCATGCCAGGTACACATAGAAGATACGTATCTAAAGTATCAAATGGCAAAATTACCAGATCCCCCGCCCCCCTGGTTGGCTTATGCCTCCTCCAAAAACAGTACAGCGTAATTGCTGCCACGGAATTGCGAGAGTATTCCCATCGGCAAAACAGCTACTGATAAAATGTTGTCATGCAATTTGTTGTGGACAAACTTGTCCTTCGTGTGTGACCCTTGAGCTTCTGTACCAATAAAAAACAATGCGCATGTTGGCTAGCACTTTCGACCTTCAGAACTGTTCAACCCCACTCCATTGCAAAAAGTAATATTACCTTTACAGATTAGGCCTACTTCAAAAACTGATATTCTCTAGCTTACATTCATATGTTCGAATCGACAACGCCACCCAAGTTTGTCTTGGTACCCACCTGGGATGCAGCTAAAGATTCGTGAACGAAATTGACACGAAAATTGAAAAATCTTCGTGATAATTTAAACATTTTCCAGGACTGAACCGACTGCAACGCGACTCCCTCTCTCTTCCGAAAAATGATTTGCCGGAAGTGACGGAATTATGATTGGTTCTGGATGTCACACATAGAGGACGCTGTGAATATTTCTCAAGGGTGCGGAACCTAGTTGACTATCGATAGTTTAAAGAAATCGAACCTTTCGCCCATCCGTAACCTAGCTGCTGTGGCCACATTCCGTCGTTTTGGGTTGTCATAAATATTCCGAAAAAGTCATACCTGAAAATACTAAACTTATATAAGTTATTTTGGTTTTACAATTTACTGTCATGAGTAAAGGTGGTGCCGAAGCAATGACTGTAAGTCCTTTCTTATGAAATATCGAGGTTCATGTTGGATCAAGTGGTGCAATACTTAAGAGGAGTTCTCCTTTGAGTGAGCCCTTACCCGTAGAAATTGTACTTTTATGTTTGTTTTTCCTTATACATACAGATCACTCTATAACAATTTAATCCAGGGTTTATGGTGAAAGGCAGATCTCGCCTTTGTTCGAAACATTTACTTTACGAACGTTACGTTTGCCACTTACACATCACCACTTTCCGGTTTGCTCCATGTCTACATTTATTGCTCTATATGTTGGAGGATCACTGGCGAATAAGTAAAACTATCTTGCCCAAGCTTGGCCATATAACTAAACGTCAAAATTAATTAACTTTGGTCATGGCCTCGTATGTAAATGACCAGCCAGCTGGATTGGCCAGAGTCTTGGAAGTAGGGCCATTATTCTGAATTCGTTTTAGGGACTGAGATTTGGTTGATATCTCAATTAGCGGTGCCGCCATTCAGTCTTGCCCGAATGAGTTCTTCGTAATCCTCTAGTTAATTATAGTTTGTTGGCTTTTGTGTCGTTCTACATTAAAATATATGTTTATGTGCAGATGTGTGATGATACGAAACCACTGGATTTGCTTCAAATTGATGTTACCAAAAATGGAAAGATGATGAAAGTACCTGCCTTGGTAGATAAACAATTTTTCTATATTGATTTTATATACTTTAATCAAAAGGTAGTACTAATCCGCGGTTTGAATAGTACCATTGAATGTGTTAAGTATCTGACTATCTATTTTTAAATAAAATATTACAACTAATTTTGTTGATAAACAAAATCGGTAGAATATCCGATAGGATGACACATCAATCAGTCAGATAAAGAGAAGAAACCACGAGCTTGTGTTTTATGTTTCTTCTCTGTACCTGACGGATTAAAGTGTATTCCTATCGGATATTATTTTACTGATTTTATTTGTCATCGAAATTAGTTGTACCTAATATTTTATTTTATTACATCTGCCTTGACGTGCTTTAGCATTTTTATTTATCTATTTTTATTCGCACTTTTTCAGTACAAGGGTTTCGCCAAGGCTCGCACTTTTTTGTTGTACGAGCCCCCACCTGTGGCAGGTCCTGTTGCGGCTGATTTGATGTTAGAAACTAGACAGGATATGTGGTTGGAGTCAATGGCCTTCTTTTGTGACGACCTCAAATTCTTGTTGGCCTTGCCCCATCATCGGTTAGTGAATCGTCAATATTTAAAAAAAAACATGATCATTTTACAAAATAAAACAGTTAGGGTTTCCAAGAATAATTTTGAATATTTGATAAAGGTATTTATTTTGTGCGTACACGCAAGTTTTTCATACTTTGAGACTTCAATTTAACAAACAAAAATATTAACATTGACACTACAGAAAGTATTTTTAAATTGAAGAAATGCTATCGCAGAAGTAACCTCCGAAAAAGGTGAATGAAAAAGCCAAACGGGAACTGCTTTTCGATTGACACCGAAATTGTTGAAAATGGTTGAAATTGAATCGAAAAGCAGTCTAACAATACAAAATTAACGTTTCAAACATTTCACAGTATGATGGCACGATATATCTGAATCAGAGATGTCGTGTCTAAATTAAGTTATAGTATGTTGCACATGAGCATGTGTAAATGTATATAATGTATGGGTACACCATACCGAATATAAGCTTTTCCAAAATAAAATTTTAATAAAAGTTTAAATATTCAATAAATGACTAATGAATGTTAAAAGAATAAGCAAAGCGACAGTTATCCAAAAGTTATTTGTGGTATTTTGTGAAAAGTTTGTTTATAAAAGTGGTTGCAGAGTCTTTCCTCTTTCGCAACAAGTTGTTAAAACTCTGACCGAAATTGTAATGGCATGTCATGAATTCATATTTTCTGCTTAGGTTCTGGTCACAAGTTGTATATGATGTCGGACTGCACACATCCCTGGAATCTTACCTCTCTCAAGCCGTCCGTGGATACGACGTCTCGGCGTTCTTGTGGGATAGTGCGGTTAACGGAACGCGTGAAGCTCAGATCCATGGGATTCTGTCAGATTTGCACCGGCTGGTCTTTCTCGTTTACCATCGCATGGCTACGTTCAAGGAATCAAAGGCAAGTTGTATATGTAATGTTGCATTGTCCTAGCATTCGCTCAATTGTGTTAAAAATGAAATATTTTTTATTGCCACATTTTCCATTTAGCAATTTAATCAAATACAAATAAAGCCGCTCAGCGCTCTTTTGATTGATCCGTTCCGATTAATAGTTATTGTTAGAACGTTCGTATTTTAAAATATATTTTTTGTCTCATCATTTGTTTAGTCTTGCCACATCAGCCCTCCAGTATTTGGGAAATTGCTGTATAAATTCTTCCTGTACGATATTCCAAAGATGATGGATCTGTGTGCCATTTATGGCCACGACAACAAGTCTGTCCTACAAAAGATGATAGACAATATTTTTTCTACGCAACCAAAGTATTTTCACGACTTAGGAGTCACAGTTCCTGTGATTCTCCAGGTGAGAATGTAAAATGTAATGGTGTTTGTATGCATTTGGGAATTTTGTATGTCACGTTGACTGGAAATTTAAAGTTCTTTTCTATGGTTTTGAATTTGTCCCCAATAACAAATCTAAATTCACTTTCTTTTGCTTTCGTGACAACTCATCGAATTAGCTATTTGTCTTGCCAAGAAAAACTTTGTCTATGTGTATCTGTGAATTTAATTTGCAGCAATGAACTTACGATCAAAATGAGATGTACAGGTGACCTGAAGCGTCGTTACTGATGCTGAACTCTTGCACAGTTTCTCTTAAGAATAATTCACTTTGTGCGTCCCATCTTTTCTTTGTCTTTATCGCAGGCCTTTGCTAACGTGGAGGTTCGTCTCTTCCTTCGGCCGCATGACGCAAACAACGAATTGGTGACCCTGCAGAGCCGCCAGGGTGAGAAGAGCATCACTGATATCGCATGGTCGGATCTGCTGGACGTGATCATGTATGTCCTGGACATGGCCTCCACCGTTCACAGCTTTCTGGAGGTTTTTCCACCCGGGTGTAAGGCGTTTCTTCTGGGAAGCTTCCCTATTCGGTAAGATAGCCATAACCGAGGTTATCAAATAAAATGATTTTTATTTGAATAATCACGAAACATAATTTAATTTTAAATTTAAATTAGATTTTTTAAACCTTTTTTATCGAATCATAAAGGAGTAGTAATTATTTTGCGACTAATGTATAACAGTGCAGAAATAACGGAATATACAGTATTGATTTTCATGAGATATTTGTATTAAATTAATTCTGTGATAATTAAAATAAAACTATATTTATGCAGTTTTTCACGAATTTGATCATTACCACGTATGAAACAATGGTTGGATGATTATCTTTTCGTAATGCTTCCAAATTGATTGATAATCCTACTTAGTAATTTCAGAAGCACTGAATAGTAACGATTCAAGGGTTGTCAACCTATTTAGGGGACTATACAAATAATGAACAGGATCATTGTAATAATTGTACCAGAATATTAAAAATAAATTTGCGTTTTCTGAACTAATTGTTACAAAAATCCATTGAATCGTAGAGCCTCCACACTAATGTTAATGATAAGGTATCGGTAATAGATAAAAGCTCTTACAGTAGCAGTAGAGTTCCAATAACCGATAATATTTTCGATGATGCGGTTTTAAAAAATTAATATTACTAGCACCATTGCTACATCCTTTTTCTTATGTTTTAGTGTTGCGGCCTTTTATGAATTGGTCATCCCAAGTTTTGTGAAGGAAGTTCACAGGCGAAGCAACCAGCCGGATGTTTCTGAGTGAGTAGTTATTTGCTGTAACGTAGTTGCATTGTCACATGCTTTAAGCAGTATTTTTGTAATAATTGTGTGATTTAGAGTGTAATTTATTTAAGTTTTAAATTCGATACAGCAGTTGTGAAACATTTTCGATGCTGCGCCCCAAGAGAAGATAAAAATATTTTCTATTAATTGCATTCGCACTCATTTGTAGAAAAACGAAATTAATATTCTTCTAGTTTAATCTTGATGCCTTGAATAGACTCGAATTGTTAGTAGGAAATACGAGAAGTCTCATCCCCTCAACATGATTAGCGCAGCAAGGCACAAAAGCGTGATCGAACCTTATTGTGAAAGCATTGCATAAAATTCAGTGACCACATGTCACATCATAAATTCGTTTTTATTCATATCGACCTGAACTCATGTGATTGACATTAATATATCTGAATGTCTTATTCGCATTTCTTGTCAAGTATGATCAACAAGGTGAAAAAATGTATCAGCCTCGCCAGAATCTGTCTGCTGAATGCCTTCCGCCAAGTGTTGGCAACTTGTTGTATTCACCCAATTTTGGAAGAAAGGTAAAATATCTATACTAAATTTCGCAAAGTTTGTCTTTGACAATATATTTGTCAGTCGCATCAAAAACTCAGGAATACAGTTTACACAATTAAATTTATATACCCGGTGAAGTGTCGCAAATGTCTAGGTGAACACAACTTTTTTAAGGTCTTGATAATGTGTTCGTGACGTATCAGTATATGGCAGTAGTTGAAGTTTGTATAGCTTCTCTAAATGTCATCGTTTTACCATTGATCCACCGATGCTTCAGTATTTTCGTATGTTATTTTAATTATCGATTGATTTCAGTATGTTATTTTTATTATCTATTGTATTTTAGTGGGTCAAGTGAATGTCATCAGCACGTTGATGAATTGCTTCATATCATGACATCGATATTGCCAGAAAGAAGGTATTTATAATGTAGTTTTTAGACATATTACAATGAAATATATCTATAACAATGGTTGCAACTTCATTTTTTCCCTTATTTTAGTTTTGTAGCTGATTATCATTCGAGATTTTCGTTCAGTGACGACATTGACATAATGCAGCAAACCGGAGTTCTTGTGTATCCTTTATCGCATTCCATTCCAGAGATTTTATTTGCTTGTTATAGTTAAAAGGTTTTTGATCAGTATCCCAGTTATATTATCAAAACATAGGACGTGGATGTCCGTGACGAGTTTTAAGATGGCAGTTGCAATAGTTTAAAGAGTATTTGCTTATTTGTATATCAGAAACATTTATAAACTAGTTGATTGTGCTCGTCAGAGGACGTGTTGGCACGTCGAATTATTACGCCCGTAATCGCACACTGACTTTATTTTGAATCTGAACTATCCACCATATTCTCAGCGATTTCAACCAGTTCGAATATATCTTGGAAGGATTTAACACCATAGTTTCAGAAAGAGAAACTGGATTGGCGACTCAAGTACTGGACATGACCAGAAACATGCCGTCCAAATCAAAGAAATCCAGGAGTAAACCTGACACAATATACGTGAGTGGTTTTTAATTTTTCTCATTATCTTTTCATTTTTTGGATGGTTCTTGCATGTTGGCTGACCGAGTTCTAGAAGTAGCTATATCCAATAGGCGTCTGGAAGAAGTCAGTCTCATGACTGACTTCTTCCAGACGCATTGCGATGGATGATACATAAAATTTCAGTGGGCACATAAAAGCATAACGCATACTGAAAAGCATGTATAAAAATGATATACTATTGACTAATGACATACTTTGTCAAATAACTGGCATCCTATAAAACTGTCATACTTCTGAACTCTTTGGACACCAAATGGCCGTGGCGTATTTCTTTGGTATCCTGTCCTGGAGTCACATTTTTGAACAAAATAGAAAGACGTGGTCAGGAAATTTGAAAAGGAAATGGTAGAATAAGTGAAGTGGGCATATATTTAAAAAATATTATGAAAATCCTAAAAAATAAATTTAACTAATTGAATATATTTTTGTCTTGTATTTTCGTTCCAGTCAGGCGAGTGTGTTGAGAACGGCAGGGCCGCATCAGCTACATCGTCCAACTATGGAGCAGAGACTGGCGCTGCCTGCGGAGGCATCACACTTACTGGCATCGAGCTAGACTCGTGTGTATCCCAGATAAAGGACCTATTTTCAGACCTAGGTGACGGTTTTGTAGAGGTGCGAATTTTCCTTTAACCAATATTTATCTAGTGGATACGTATTTTGAATTAATAAAAAGACAAAATTTCTTCCATTATAATTGAAGGCACTATATTTTGACAGGCTTGTTTGGGCCATTATAACTACAATTGTGAAACAGTTATCAATGCTTTGCTGGAAGGCACGCTTCCTTCTCAAATTGATATGATCGACCGAAAGCTACCAAAGTAAGTTCTACAAAAAATAACCAGGTTGCATTGTGGTGTTAATTTTAATGTTGGAATAATCGAAAGAAAGAGACGTGATTATTTCGACTTAAATCCATAAACTGTATTAAAAAAAATGTTTTACTCTTTCAGAAGTTCCAAACAGCTTGTCGAGGCGCAAACAGCTGCGCCAACTATTCTTTCTGAAAGGAGGAATGTCTTTGACGGTGACGAGTTTGACGTATTTCATCACGATAATGTGGATAAATCCAGAGTTCATCGAGGGAAGGGGTTAGTGCCCACAAATTTATTACTAAATGTTATACGCCTTTTTCTTAACATTCTTTTATTTCTTAGTCTGCTTTGTACTATTCATTATAGAATATCCTGTAGTACTATATGATTTTGATATAGCAAATTTTAAAAAATGATGTTCTGTGTTCTTATTTTAAAAAAGTAATCAATGAGCCAGTCAAAGAGCGATCCAACCTTCTAACAAATTTACTGCACGTCTAGAAGTTGGGCTCCACGCTTAACGTGGGCTTAACGTTTTTAAAGGACTTGGTATCACCCGGAGACACAAAACGGGACAATTGTGGTTTTATTTTAAAAAAATTATTTTTAATAAAACCACATTTCCACACGTAACATTCCCGGGTGAAGTCGGGCGCTTGTTTATTTAAACAGATCGATAAGTTTTAAGAACGTGGTGATCGTATTTCTTGGCAGGCTCAACACCAAATCGTTAAGGGACAATAAAGGACATGTGGATGAGGATATCAAATTGTTAACACTCAACCTATCGGATAAACTTGAGTTGGAAGGGAGATCGCGCCCGGCTGTGAGCCTTTTGGATCCGTACGATGACGAGTACGATGATACCTACGATGAGCAGATGGTGGGGGACACTGGTGGCTCCACGTTAGACGAGCTGCTGGAGCGAAGGTCAGTGCTAAAAGATATTGAAATCGAAAATGGTTACGAAAACGTCATAAACCTCAGATAGTAATCTATTGACACCTACCACAGCTGCTGAATTGCTGCGGATAGATATTGTAATTGTTAGTTGCTGTGATTCCATTTCCACATTGCATCCATTTCCACATTGCATTGTTATTTTGCAATCAATTGTGAGTCATTGCTTCCCTGTTCTTTGCGACTATTCTTTTGACGATTGGTGATAATAAGTGTAGAATATCTCGTTCCCACAGACCGTTTGGTGTACCCCGAGTTTTGGCTGCTCATGACGAGTCTGAGGAGGACAATGACACCGATAATGGAAACGAAAATTATAGAGACAGTAATGAGGTAAATAATTGTAGAATCTTGCGGCCCGGAGATGTGGAATTGTGGACCACATTTAAGTTTATGGATTCATGGGATCGAATTTTGGGCAATCAGTCTGTTAGCGGTTCTTGCTGTGGTTCTGGAGATATTGGCCAACTTGCCTGTTGAAGTAAGGGAGGGCCGGAGGGGCAATGGTTTTAATGGTGGCAGATGAACCCCTAACCCCGCCACCATCAAACTGTTTGCAAGTGATGTGCAGAAACAACAAAAGTTTGTAAAGTGCAGAAAAGAATCGTATTAATAAAATTATGTTTTCCTTTGTCGTTTCTGTTACCAGAGAGGCCCCCCAAGAGATCAATTCATTCAAGACCCGGCAATGCTCAGAGAGCGAGCGGCCCAGAGGTGGCAAGACAAAAGGGGAGGAGGTGTACCCTACAATAACAGAAATGTCAGAGGTATAAAGTTTTATTTATACCTACCTTATTTATAATACCTTATTTATTGTAAAAACAAAATACTAATACTAATAAATACCAAACAGAATTCGATCCAACCTCTCAATTCCTGGTTCTGGACCAGTACTCCCTAAAGTTTCTATCAAACCTAACTTGAGCCCTGGCTAGCTTATTGAAAATCTAATAGAATCATATGATAAGCTACCATGTAGCGAAACTACTACCTATAGTTTATTATCATTGCAAAGTATCAGCACTTAACAAGACCCGAATAGTGTTAATGAATCGGCTAAATCTTGCCATATTGGCATTGTCGATGATAAATTTACCAAATATATTTTTAACCATCAATATTCTAAGTGCGGACACTCACGTTCACCCTTCTTCATCCATAAGCCTTGAGTGTTTTTCAGTTATGCCTCATTCTCTAGTGTTACCCTGTAAATTTGTAGGAATTTTATAACCTATTCAGTGTCATTTTTTTTAGGACGCCCCCGAGGGCAGGGTCAAGAGGAGAATGTGGTTCGAAGTCGGGCCAATAAAGAAAAGAACAAATCATCTTCTGCCAACCACAGCAGAAGATTCATGGGAGATCGGAAACGATCGAGTGGGATGTATCCCTCATAACTTTATGGTTTATGTTGGTTATGTTGTTCGTTATGGTAATAATGGGTAACCATAACATGTACATTGTTCCCCCTATTATCTCGATTTTTACACAAATCATGATATATTTGGTTGTCAAAAGTTAAAATCAGATGTACAGATTAAAAAATGTCATAAGTTATTGTCGTCTCTCAAATTTTTTGCATTAACAAGATATGATCAGGTAAAAATTATTCTTGAAATGACAGGGTGCCCATATGAAGTGAACTAGGTAGTTTGGAATAGTCGTACCGAAAATTATTTTGAGCAAATGTCATAGAGAATTTTTTTTAATGTATTCTGTCATGTCAGTTACTTAAGAGGAAGGGTGGATTATTAGAGCAAATTGCATATGTCTGGAGACGTTTAAATAGGACGAAAGTGTAAAAGTGACAAATTTTGAAGAATGACATTTGATGACCGCCACTTTTGTTGTTTAATATCTCGATAACTTTTTTTAAGGCTTTTTCTTTCGCTAGCTAAAATTTAAAAAAAACAAATGGGTCAACCCCCATTCAAAGCTATGACAAATTAGCTGAGCTATGGCTCGCCATCGATACAATTCTGTAGAACGATAATATTGACTATTCGAATACTATTGCGCATCACTGACTAACACGTCAGTCGGTCATCAGTGGATGAGTGATCCAAGTTTGGTCATCAATATTCAGGATCCACCTGCTCATCTCTTCTGAAGTGAAAGTAGTTTGCCAATTTTCGTCGAACAAAATGTCGTACGGAAATTATAATCCATATGGAGCGAATCCGGCTAATCCTAATCAGGACTTTCTTTGGGGTATATTTCAAAGGTAAGTCAGTTTCCAGCGACTACCGTTGGTTGGTATATTTTAGTAGGGGGGGGGGGGGGGGAATTGTGGCACTAAAGTGGGGACGGGCCATGTTCACAAAAGTTCGGAAGATTTCTGTCTTGCGAGCTTTCTCTGTTGGTTCTGATTATAATCGGATCAGACGGAATCTCCAAGCTTTTGAGAAACCACGGGGCACAATACATGGAAAGAAACAGTCAGTCTGACACCGCCATGAAACTTATTTGCGGGAGTCGTTATAAAACTATCAAATTTCAGTTCGTAGATTATTGATCAAACACGGTTTATTTGATGACACTTCTATCACAAACGCTCATCTCTGAAAACTGTTTACACTCGATGTTTCTTTCGTTTCTGGTGACTGCACTTTCGAATCACTTTCACTAGCTTTCGAATTCGGTCCACATCCTCGAGGGCTGATGATCGTGACGCAGTGCGCCATGAATCATAGACTGCGAAAGAGAAACGTAAATAACGTCTAGCGTAACCATCTGTACCGCAACATAAATTGTATAGATTGTGTATACTGTAGAGAGCGTTTGTGAAATTGGTTGTGCTACAAGTGTCACTAAATAAACAATGTGATATTTAATTCCTGGTAATTCCGAAACTGTGTGTAATTTTTAAACGTGCAGTCTGTAAGTGTTCGTGACTCCGTTTCGTATTTCATCCTGTGCTGTCCCGGTCCGTACACTACTCGTACATTCAACTATTTTAATACAGAATAAACACTGAACAACTCGTTATTATTTACATTAGTTTCATGATGATTGATTTTGTTTTGCAGGGTTGACAAAGATAGAAGTGGTGCCATATCTGCTAAGGAATTGCAGGAGGCTTTGTCGAATGGTTAGACTTAATCTATATTAGACCAACTCCTTAGAAAATTGCTCTTTCTGTAACAATGTAAGTTAAAATGTGATGATTGCGGTAATGCAGGTAATCATTTACGGTGGGATTGTTGAAACAGGAAATAGAATACCAATAAATTTGCATTACATGATAAATGATCCTCGTTGTGTTTTGTCGTTTATAACTAGGTACCTGGACTGCTTTTAACCCAGAAACGGTTCGACTCATGATTGGCAAGTGCGCTTTATGCTAATGCTGTTTCGTCCAGTACATGTACCCCTTCTAGTAAAATGACTGATAAATAGAATAGAATATAATTTAACGTAAAATTCATTAATTTTATGACTTATATAGCGAAAGCCCACTGGACGAGTAAATCCACGGACGTCCCAATTTAGCTCATTCCTTCCAAAAAGTCAATGACAAATATTAGCTTAATTTTCATTCAGTGATTTTATTCTGTTTATTAGGAATGTTTGATAAAAATAGTTCCGGTACGATCAACTTTGAAGAGTTTGGAGCTCTTTGGAAGTACGTCTCGGACTGGCAAGGATGCTTCAAAGGATTCGACCGGGATAACTCTGGCAGCATCGATAGGAATGAACTAAAAACGGCGCTTACCAACTTCGGTAAATTATTCTGGCCTGCGTTGGTTTTTAAAAACTATTAATGTTTGTAATTAATTATTTGATTTATTCATTTCGATGATTTATCAATTTTATTAAGCTAATCAAATTGATTATGGAGGAAGCTTGGCTCTTTTCTAAAAATATTCATTTACGTATCGGATAATTAATCACAAAATAATTAAACATAAAATATTTGTCGCTAGAAATGTTCAGCAACCATTCAATTAAATAATTTGTGGTTGACGCTGTCACAAAATAATTGTTGACATAAAACAGTCAAGTCTCAACGAATATTGCTTCACTTTTAAACTGTGTGTGCTCGTATAGTTACTGAATAACATTTTGAGATTTCTAACTCATTTCTAACTTTGTAAGAATAGTGCTTCATATGATTTAGTTACTCACACTTTATTCACTATTCCGATATTAGGCTACAGATTGTCCGACAACTTCTACAGCCTTTTAATAAGGAAGTTTGACAGAACTGGAAAAAGTGTGGTGAATTTTGACGATTTCATTCAGTGCTGTGTTGTTTTGCATGTAAGTCAACATCCTTTTATAAATATCTCGTTTTCTGATTGGGAACATCAGGATAAAAAAATTTCATTTCAAATAATGATTTTTGAGAAAAAGCAGTATTCCTTTTCTAAGCTATGTGACACTGTTGAGCAATTAAAGAGTTGTTCGCAAATGGTTCAAATTATTGAAGAATTTTAAAATTACATATCCATGAAATTATTAGTCCATGTATTTGAATGAATGCCTTTTCTATACGCAAATCGAGGGCCCTTATGGAGGGTACTTTAAAAAAAAACACATTAAAATTCAGAGGATTTTGGAAAATTGTGGGCAACGCATCAAAACAACCTGGAATAAGTTGAGGTTCTTCCTAAACACTGTCACTTCTTTGCAGTGAGATTTCAATTTATACGAGGCAATCAATGACATAGTAATAATTATAATGTTTATGCAATACAACTGTATTGATAGTAATCCATTTTCTGTTTCTTTTAGACTCTAACTGCTGCTTTTCGTGCTCATGACACAGACATGGATGGAATCATCCAAATTGGCTATGAACAATTTCTAATGATGGTATTTACCCTTAAAATATAACCACCTTGAAGCACATGGATGTTTTGTTGCCATCTTTCGCACCTACACTGTGGTAAAAAAAAATAACTACCGTAACAGTTTGGTTAATTTCCAGCCGATTTGGACGAATTTATGTAGTCATACGTGTAGATTGCAGATTTTCAGAAGATATGGCAATTCCGTTCAAAATGTCAAAAAGTGTTGAACGCACGATGCCTTATGTGGTTCAAAATGCCATATATAGTCCCCCACCCCGACATACATTATATTGTCACATACACATTTAAAAAATACTGGTCTGTTGGAATGTCTGAAATCTGTATTTTACAAGTACAAAATTTCACGAGAGTTGGCTATAAGATCTGTTATGACTTTTTTACCACAGTATATATTTTTAAACTTACTTTCTGTACATTATTTTAGGCATTTCCGATGTTTTAATGTTATCTACGTTGGCAGAATTCTCAAGATCTTCTTACTAATGATTTAATATAATCCATGTTATCAGAATTCTCAAGATTTTTTTACGTACTAATGTTGTCAAATGTTTAAAATAGTATCCGTTGTTATATAAAATGCTTCTTAAAAAATAAACAATACTTGCTTAAAACCATGGCGCTTAAACGAGAGTTGATTTATTTCCAGTGACAACCCCCTAATTTGCCAAAAGAACAAGTTTATTGCCGACTAAAAAATTAAAGTCGCGAACTTTCATAAAGTAGACGAGCCAAAATGATTTTCTCCAACTTGTCATAGTTTACAAAAAACTCCATCGCGCCCATCTCTAAAGCTGGCACATGCACCTTTCAGTTGATAGATGGCGCCATCGGTCACATGTTCGCCGCATATGCTTAACTTGAAAGCCTGCAAGCCTGCTGCCCTTTTTGAAAAACATAAATTACGGTAGCGGAAATGTCAACGTTTATGGGTTTCACTCTGAAATTAATGCCTTTTGAACAAAAGAAATTAAAATTAACGCTCATAGTGGCCTACTACTTTTCGATATCCCTAAGAACATTAATTGTGTCGGGTCGAGAGTGTGGAAAGTGAAGGGTTGGTCAACCTATGCGGCCCTAACCGCTACTAACGGTAGGCAGTCCATAAAATGATAGAAAAAAATATATATCTAAGCCTAAATGACAATAAATGGTTCAGGGTACAATTATATACACAGTACCAGTTATTAAAGACCACTAACCATTTTGAAACTCTGAGAAATGCGCTTTGTGGTGGCCGTACTGAATGGAGAGCCCTCATAAAATATACTCGCGCGATTTCCCGCTCTAGCACATTTTAAGTGTTTAAAAATAGACCTCAATTTTGTCGTCTCTGTCGAAAATCTATATTAACCTTGACAAAAAATCTCCGTTGTTCAGAGTTAAAATCAGCCTGCAGATTGCTATTCTTTCTAATGTTAAAGCTACGGCGGTTAGCAGACGACGGGTTTTGTGCCCTTCCTTGACTGGTGCTGCTCCATGGCCCATTAATTAACGTATCACAGACTATTGACGTAGCCGTTTGGAAAGTTGGAAATAGACCATTTCTTCAAAAAATGGCGAGTACTGACCAAAGGATTAATCTTAATGAAATGATAGTTTTAATGGAGAAATGCCTGGACAACGAAGCAGTTGATTTGCTTGCTTACTTAGAGGCCTACCGTTCTTTATACAGGTTTGTTGGATAGATATAATATCTTGAGAATGGTTGATTTTATAAGAGGTCTTGGCGTATACGTGGACTACGAAAATACAAAATTTTGTCTAAAAATATTACCGTAAGTCTCATTCAAATCAAGTTTACTTTTCTCAACCAATACCAATACCATGAGAATGTTCGAAAAAGGGTGTTTATTCATTTCTGTCCCCAATTGGTCTTTTGACCCCCGCTGTTTGCCCTCTCTTGGGGGGGGGGGCTGTTAGCGGGTAAAATTTGTAATTGTAATGAATTTTGTATTTCTGTTGAGATATTTGTTAAGGAGGTCCACCAGCGTGATCGCCCTAAGCCCCTCTCCCCCAGCCCAGGCTTTGATATACTGTATTTCTAGGAAAAGGTTGTCCTAATGTTTTCTGCGGCGTCAAGCACCACATTCTTAAATAAAATGTAAATAATTCGTGGCCATATAATTTGTGTCCCCACCTGGTGGACTACCGAGAAGCTGATGGCAATAAGGTCCTGAAGCAATTCCATAACTCACAATCGGGATGGTCATTTCTATAAGGGTACTGGTAGCGTGATCGGGGCTGTAGTCTTGTTGCCACACAGCGACAACCTTGACCTAGCAAATGGAGCCGGCAAATCTGTGATCATCTGTGCATTTTCAGTTAATAGATAAGCCGCTGGATGTTGCAGCGAAATTACGTCACGGGGAATTTGCTTTTGACGTCATCTTTAGTACAAAAACAATAACTCACCTCTGTTTTAATTGTTGCGGCGTTTATCAGCGTAAGGTGAGCGTGTTCTGCAGTTTAGTTCTTCAATCGGTGGCCGAGTGAGATTAGTCCCGCGATTTTCTGATGATTTAACTTGGAGAAGTGAAGAGTTTGTCGCACGATAAACGGAAACCAAAATTGCGCGCGAATCTGATGGTAAACGAGACGGTCATTCTATTTTCGATGGCCAAGCTTACTGAAATCAAAGCGTGCTTTTAGCAGGGTGCGTTAAGACATCGGACTAAATCGGCGAGTTAGTGCTGTGACAGTGTTAAGCAAAGGGTTATGTGCCCATTCTAATGCGCATTAGAATGGGCAAATAAGATTGGAGAGAGGGTGCGCGTACTTTATTTTGTTCGGCCGCGCGATCTCAAAGGTCTATTTTCTTCAAACTTAAACGCAATTAAAATTTCTTAAGTGCAAAGGGTCCCAAGTGAAACAAGGGAAAATACAGGGGACGCGTGACATGGACACCACTTCTGTGCAGATGTAGAGTGACGTACGGGTGACGTCACTTCCATGATCTGGCAAATCTTAGTCATCCCAATATAACGAAAAGAAAGATGTACTTCTACGTCAAAATGACCAAAGTATTTGTCAGATCTTACCACTATTGAATAGACATTTTTAATGAAAGTAATGTAGGATAAGTGGATCGTTTGCTTCGATAATCAATACACAGTTTGACCTCTTGTCTCAGTGGTACTGATTCATGACACCCAATTGCTTGCTTGGTTTAAAAATGATATTGGATATGAATAATTTCATAAAAACTAAGTTGTGGCTGAGACAGCGCCGGACGAACTTCTTTTTTTAATTATATTCTCTGACTATTCAGTCCTACAGACTCTGTATTTTCATTACTGTGAATAATTTCGATTACAACAACAAAAGTATTTTGCGTTTCAGATTTTTTTGTCAACTGGGGTCAGTTTTTGGATTTGTCGCATCTGATGTCCTGTCCAAAATTACTATTCTTGAGAAGCATCTGAACTCTGATAAATGCAACAACTATTGCAGCGTGCAGTCAATGGTGAAATATGAGAAGAACAACAACTTACTCTGTACAAAAGAGCCATCGGGGAGTCGCACATTGCTAAGATTGCATCGTGCTATGGAGTTTATTGTGAGTTTGCTAGAAGGTCTTGGTACTCTGAAAGACACTGATGCAACATCACATGTGGCTCGCAAGGCATATAGCGACACAATTAGTCAGTTCCATACCTGGCTTATTCGCAAGGGAGCATTGCTGGCCATGTATGCGTTACCCACCATGGAAAGTTTGGTTAAGCAAACGTGTACTCAGACTACTCAAGAATTTAGAACGCTTATACCTACGATTGTGAAGCTGGGTCGTCAAATTTTTGTGAGCACGCAAAAAATTTATTGCGATAATGATTGTTTGGACCTACCCTAATCATGAATGACTGGTGTGTTTTTCTGCCACCAATTAATACCTGGCTCGAAATCATGTTGACAATGATCACAAAATTTTAAAAATTATTTAATTATGGTACAATGCAAATGAGATCCCAATCACATATAGATTTATATGAGCACTGGTGTGGTGAGCCTGCTCCACTGATGGTATATTTTGTTCTTGCAAGCATCAAATATACGAGAAATTGGTAACAATTACCTATTCAAGACAAATTGTAAAAACAAACTCAATCTTATAAATTTTGAAAAATTTTGTATTCTGAGTTCTACTAGGTCATAGAAAATGTTACTTTTAGGTTTTCAGCAATATAAAAATAATGCTGACATTAGTATACATCTGAGTTCATCTCAGGTTTTGTTAAATGCGTGCAGGTATTTTGATATGGTATCACAGAATATTTTGTTTTTAATAATCGCAATTCGCATGAACAGTGAGAATTATCGCTGGTGGAATATACATGTGACAGCGGTTAAGCATGAAATGCATGCCAAAATGTGATCTACACACCCAAAGTAATATATGCACATGGCCCTCGTGCGTTTATTTTTGTTTAGTTGATTACATTATTATTAGTAAACTTTTATTTTTGTTCGTTATTCCACATACTCATGTATGTGCATGATAGAAAATGCACTCGTACTTTTGTTACACACCCAAAGTAATATATGCATATGGCCCTCGTGCTTTTATTTTTGTTCGTTATTCCACATACTCAAGTATGGGGGAAATGGCTTTAAAAACTCATTTAAATCATAATTTATTTAATGAATATATGTGTATGATAGAAAATGCACTCGTACTTTTATTTTTGCTTTGTTCATTTGAGTATGTTTGAGAGATGGCTTTTTAACGCATAATTTAATGTGAGTAATTTTTAAGAGTAAATATGCATAATCACAGATTCAGTGTGAACAATCAAATGAATGATCAATATCAGGGTTGTACAGGTTTTGTACATTAAAATTGATGTTTATGAAAATTTGTATTAGTAGTTGTCTTGGCTAATCATTGTGTGTGTAATTGGAACATTGCTTTCACCAGCTAAGCTATATAGTTCATTCATTGGAGTAGTAAAATTCCCCATGTGTGTGTGGGTGACCACATTCCATAGTTTATTTTTATCTGATAGACGAAATATTAGGCCCGCCCGCACCAGCGTAAACGCCTTAACGTAAACCCGCCGACCTTCCTCGTTTGTTTACAATAATAAATTTACAAAACAAGTAATCACTGTTAAGACAAAAAAAATAAACAAGTAGGAACATTATGTACAATGTGCATGTCAGTTTTTCAAAAGCAAATAAGTAAATATAATAATAAAATAAATAACTTATACACATGTGTGTATAAGTTAGTACACTTAGAAATAAATGCCGGGCCATCCAAATGGATCGCTTTTAATATTTTAATAAGTCTGTCGTAAATAATTATATTATAGTGAAATATCAAATTTGGGTGTGATTAAGATATTTAACGTTTTTAGAATTTTTTGTCTCAAATTTTAATTTTCATTGCAAATGTGATGCGGTGTATTGCGGTGGCGCTCAACTCTGCTGCAAAAATGCTGCTCACTAATGACAAATATGCGATCAAAATTTTTTTTACAAAACAAACATTGCGAAATGACGACTTAATCTGGTTTCAAACAACGGATGGATGAATGGACGACAGACTGATGGTCTTTCTAAAAACCGTGGTTGATCAGAAGTTTTTTAACGTTCAACATTTTCGGTTTGGTCCATCGTTCGCGAAAGATGTTTCAACCCACCTAAAGTCCATCCACTGTTTGAAAACTCGTTAAGAAGTCGTTTCGCTCCATCAATTTTGTTTTGTCTAAAAGATATTTGATGACATTTTTATCTTTAGTGGACAGCTTTTTTTGAAGCAAAGTCGAGCAAACGTGTTGTACAGCTACGTATTGCGGACGAGTGACAAGGCGAAGATTTGTGGTTGAAAAATTTGAAAATTGTATTTTGAGCCTCGAAATTTGGAATTAGATACAATGCCTCACTGTGTATATTCTCCACCATATGATTAGGGAGAGGCCCCATTAGAGTATAGATGTTACGATGCCATCCTGCGGATAATAAAAATAACCATGATTTGTTTTTTTTAGAAACTCTCAAAATAAAATTACTCAACATAGATGGACTGCAATCTTAACGCTCGGCGACAAGTACGTGAATAAACAAAGGTTTACTTTCGAGCTTCACAAATTACAAGTTCCATAAGATTGAATTTTAAAAAACCCACTGAATAATAATTACGACAGAATCCGAAAAAATATATGAAAGTTGTGCACGGTATATTTTATCATAGCTACAGAACTACAGAACATTTTTTTTAGAAAAATCTGCGCAGATTTTCACCACTGTGCAATCGGTGGTCGCTCTGTGCGTGTTTTTGTCCTAAGAAATTAGCTCGGAGCAACTACGCCAGGATCTCTATCTTACCTTACACGTTCGGACGCTTGTCTTGTCCATTGCGTCTCACGGTTTAAAAGCTGCGTTGCTTCAGTGAGGCAAAACCTCTCGAAAAAGTTGTCGGACAGCGGTTAATCACTGCGGCGCGCCTCCTCTCTGTGAAGTACCTATCACAGGTAGGCGCGTCGAATTGAAACTTCGCTAGATTTTTCTTCTTCGTCTTCTCGACCAAGACATTCGAGAATGGCGTTGGACTGTGTCGGCACGAGACCTATCGTGTGGCTAGCGCTTCTCGGTGCGCTATGGCTTGCAGGTGAGGCACGGCCGGATGTCGAACGGATCACGGATCGTATCGACGCAGCGGCCATTGCCCTGCAAAAGTGCGTTGGCTTCCCTGGCATGTCGCTGTCGGTGGTGCGACTGGACAGAGCGGAGCCGGAGCGCTCCCTGCATTTGGCGCGCGGCTACGGGGTGGCGGACGTTGGAAGCGGCCGAGCCGTTCATCCGGGTACGCGTTTCTGCATCGGATCCGTCACCAAGGGTTTCACTGCGGCGCTTCTGGCCCAGTTGCTGGCCGACTCGAATGGAACGTGAGTACAGTACGCCCTCTTTTTTTTATTAGAATGTTGTAATGTCGATTTCGTGCGACAAAACTAGAACGATTTAATTGGGTTACGTGCCCATCGCCACCAGGGGCGTGTCAAACGAACCAACTTGTAACCAGTTTATATTAACTTGAACGAAAGATCAAGATGAAAATTGATTCGATTCGTAACTGGTGTACATTATATTCATTTCCAGTGTACGTTTCAGTCATTCACAATCAACTTTTATTTTAAAACATGTTTGAAATAGCAAAGTGGGTTAAGTGGCCAGCTGAACAATATACAGAAATTGTAAAATTTCAATGTTTACATAACAGCATTAAAATCGATAATCTGGATGAAAATCTAGATCTCCGAGATCCCATCAGAGAAGTGCTCTCCGCAGGTTGAGGATCCACGTTTTCTACGTTTTGAATGTGGAACCCGCACAAAAAGTAGTTCATTCAGAAACATGGAAACTCAATTTAAAAAAAAAGAAAACACCAAGTACTATGCGCTGAAAATGCTGATCGAATCGAGTTAGTCACTAGATTGAAGGCCAGCCAGTTTTTTTCCACACCTTTCACTGCCGCCCGCACAAAATTCGATATCATTTGATATGCGTTATATCCAGTGACATTGTTTTTAATTTTAGAGTTGCGAATTTGAATTTTGCTCGAGATTAGGGAGGCAGATCGCGTGGCCGAATGGTATTGAAAGTCGAACGCGCCCCCCTATCCAACACATTTGAAATCAAAACAAAAATCGCGCCCTCAACATATCTTTGGTAGCACGTGTCCGTAACCAACGCAGCCAAAGAGTTGTAAGGATTAAACCTGAGGCACCGTTTTGCTCCGCTAAACTGTTATTTTTATGCATTTCATCTAGCAGTGAATCAATAAGAGAAATAAATGACAAGTCACTTTTGTTCTAGAGACGGGATAGTTTGCCTGGAAGCGCATATAAAAAATATTTTTTTATCGAATCAGCCAACCATTTACGCCGCCAAAAATTAATTATTTTACTCTCCCATTGATTTGTCAATTGAGCACAGATTAATGTATGACTAATTAAAATAATAAATTCGTATTTTATTTTACACTTCACATTGCAATATCCCAAAATAAACACCGTTCATGAAAAGTTTGCATAACTTTCATTAGGTTAATTATTTGAATAAAGCCTAAGTACTGTACTTATTATACTTTTTAAACTGAAATGATACAAGTGAAAGCAATTAAAGCTTTTTAAATGCATATTTTTGTGAGTTTGTACATACTCGAGCATTTTACTGTAACCTCCTTGGTGCGCATTCGCTAATTTTTAACTGCACAACCACTACTACGACCAAGAAAATTCAGCTAATTTTTAGTGCATAAACATCCGAGCCCTATAAGATGCCAAACAGTAAATATGCAAAGCAAGAATGCTCTGGCATCCGGATGGTCTTGGTGTTGGAGACAAAGGAAATGAATCGAAAGATTCGCCCATTGGATAAAAGCGTACTGATGAGACAGAGGAGGGCTTTGTGGAGGAAAACTGGTAGGCGCCCAATAAAACATTTCTTAGATAGTCTTGAGGATGTTTCGAGCGCATCACGCAATTTCTTTTTTTAACATGCTGTCAAGGATTCCGGATTCTTCGTAAGAGGCGCATATGTGACATCATACATTTTCATTATTAAGGTCAAGGTGTGATTACGAACCACGTATCTTACGTCCGGCCTTGTATCACTTACACCATGGAATGCGCCACTCATGACTTCAAACACCTATTGTAAATAATGGCTTTTTCTGCACACTTGGTCAATTCAACCGATTTAAATGGCCCTCTATTCGTAATTCTGACTAAATGGCTCTTCTCTAACCTGCAAATTTATATAAATATTTCGTTAAAATAACTTTTTTAAATGTAAGTCACACAAAATAAAGTTGTTTAATCCCACAACAATGGATTATAATATTTTCCTGTAAATAAGAATTTCCAGCCGCCGTAAAAAAGTTGGTAAGACGAGTTTTTTATTATTATTTTTTTTCTAGGTACAATTTAGATACAACCATAAAGAGCATCCTGGGTCCTGATTTTGAGTTATGCACACGCGATCGCACTGAATTGACAAGCATTCGGGATTTGTTGTCTCACCGTGTAGGGATAGCAAAGCACTTTGGTGGCTTTCTAATGGGCTACAACTTTTCCAGGGCTGATATTGTAAGGCAAGTCTATTTTGTTTTTCAAGTTAAACCTGTATTTCAATGTTTAATAGGTCAATTGAGCGTGTCTGGCTAATTAAACATTGTTGATCGACAAATAGATAATCAATCTTTTTAATGATGGGCAACATTTAATTACAATACATTGTGATTTTATTTAATAAGCTGTGTATTGATGCTTGGTATTTTCTGTTGCATCACAATTTTATTTCAGGCGAATACGTCACTTGCCTGAATTAAAGCCATTTCGCCAGTCCCGCGTATTCAACAACTTCATGTATGTCATCGCAGGCCAAGTAGCTGAAAAGTTAAATGGCACATGGTGGGAGAATCAAATTGTCAATAAATTATTTAAGCCACTTAACATGAGTCGATCTACCTTTGCTGACCGGGTGGTTGATTGGTCAGACGATTTTGCCCAACCTCATGCTCTTAGAGATGGCGAGCTAGTGCAGTTGAAACCAAAGGTCACAGGAAAGTAAGTACTTGTATTTGTAAACGTTTTCAAGAATGTTGCATTGGTACCACTATTTAAATAAATAACGCCTTTCGCAATTTCAAAAAATAAAATTATTTACTGGCTAGATAAGATAGGGAATGAGCGGAATGCTGGAACGCAAAACCAAAAAGGCGATAAGAGTTGGCGAAACTCTTCTATACTAT
>JAQGBY010001027.1:0-33609 GCA_034698785.1 Mycogona germanica
AGTTTCGATCCCGGGGTACTGGAGGTGCCCCTCGCATAGTGCCTGAGCACCATGAGGGGTACAAAACGCCTGTAGTGTGGTGGACTACAGTTGATATAGATAAGATAAAGATAAGTACCCATAACAAAATGATCATTTTATTCAAAGAATTCAGACCACTTGAATTCAAGACACGGCACGAGAAAAAGCACACGACCAACCAAGATTTTAACTAGAATAATTTAATTCCATGGTAGAAAAGGGAGAAATGCATGCATTGTACAATTCGGTTTTGAATGGCAAGTGCCCGCCATTGCGAGATGGGGACGCACTCTTACAATTAGATTGACGGGAGGAAAAGTCGGTGGGTGGGAAAAGCCGAGTTTATTTTATCCCCTCCCCCCTCCCCCTCACACGGACACGGGGGGAGGACAACGACACTGGGCGACACCCACATGTAAGACGTGTGCACGCACTGCTCTGTTATCCCAACACGAATTTTAAGATTGTTTGAATGGACCGGCCATGCCTTCTTCCCTAAATTCACTCTACCATTCGCGAACTATTAAGTGGAAAAGCGGGAGGGGGTTGGAGGGCGTGGGTGGAAAAAAAATGAAATTATCGTACAGGAAAAATAAAAGACAGAAGAAAAAAAATAAAAATAGAAACTGGAGTTGTGCGAGATTCCATTCGTGCACATGACGGGGGAAAAGTGAACGACGGAAAGCGCAGTCGGCAGAGCCAGGATTTGAAGGGACCCGGTCAAGTAGGGGGGAAAAAGGGGATTATCTTACACTGGAAAGAACTGAAATTGAACTGGGAGTTGGGGGGAAGGGGGGATCTAACACGAAAATCAATCGTGAGGCAAAACTGCCAATGGCGGCCCACTCTGGATCAAGACACTGAAGAACGAATTAGGTAATCTGAGAGTAACCGAACCAAAACATTTTTGAAAGGAAGGCTAGCAATGAGAAATTTAGTGGAATTTTTTTAAATAACTGGGCAACGAATCAAAGCCCCCTCAAAAATCTCTTCCATCTGTTTTACGTTCGATGGGAATGATTTTTTGGTCCCGAACCCACAAGCCTCGTGACCCGTACAGACGGCTCCATCCAAAACACCAACAGAGAGGATGGACATGGACGAGCTGCGGCTGAATGGTTCGGCACCTTCATTTGAAAAAACGAAAAACTTTTATTTGTAAATAGCTAAAAACAAGTATGACTTCTGTCACATCACTTGTTAACGTCACACGCAATAACGATTTGGTTCGGTTTTCAGAGACAATATTTTATTTTATAAATGCAATCGTGCTGCTGGGGTGATGGGAGGTAGAAATGACAACTTGACTATTTGGACAGAATCGAACGTTGGTACAATTACGTCAGGCAATACAATCAATATACCAGCGAGAGAAGATCGTGCCTCGTAAGTCATTTTGGGGGAAAGTCGTCAAAGTGGACCGCCAAACAGATAACGAAATAAGTGATGCCGCTAACTCTTTTTAACACATGAGCGGACAAAAAAACAGTGGAAAAAGGTAATGAAGTATGAAGAAACAGGATCGCAGACCTAGTCCATACTTTTTAATTCCCCAGGTCAGTGTTCCGAATACCCCAAATAAAAACCGACACGCTGAATCATCACACTAAAATGGTCTCAGTGTCAAGATTATTTGGCTACGAATATTCTATTTTATTGGTGTTCTATTGAATCCACGTTGTGAACTTTTGATGACGCAGTGTCACGGTAATTACGTTGGTGGGTACCCCGTACAACGATTTACAGACAATGAGGGAAATTTTGCACAAACAATGAAAAAGGTGTGGTGGTGGTGGGGAAAATTACAAAATAGACAAAAATACCGACTGGCAAAAAAAAAAATATGAAGAAAAATAGACCTGTGTCAAGATTCAAGAACTCTAAAGATGCCACACCACATTCAAAAACAAGTTCCAACGCAATATTCATTGAAATTAAACGAAATTTTTAAAATATTTCTGCCATCAGAAAAAAATTTTGTATTCACTCGTATGACGTCGAATCGCAATAACTGCTGATGGCTTGTAAAAAAATTTGTGAGGCGACGTGATTTAAAACGAAAATATCAAATTTTAGGTGCGTCATATTGGAAAAACCTGTGTTTCAACGGAAATGGCAACAACGGCGCAGTTTCACCGCTTGGCGGGTTCCGCTCATAATTTGGGTACTTCCGTCAAGTGTGTGAAATGGAACCGTCAACATCAGAATTCGAACACGTCGCAGATTGGTTGGTGGAAAAGGGGGGGGGGGTGTAGGTGGAGACCGGGGAAGTGGGGGTTAAACAACAAACGCTACACTCAGGAGTTTTTCACCCAGCCAGTGCTTTTACAAAGCGAACAGCAGTACATTAAAAATAAAACAGTAAAGGTCGCGACAAAAAGGGGGGAGGGGAAAGAGCACAAGGTCAACTCGCTGCTGTTACTTTCCCCCCACCAATAAAAGGTATCTACTGCTGGCTGTTTATCTACTAGCTCAAAATCGATTGAGTTTTGGAGTGGTGTGTGGTCCGAGTGAGCGGCCGAATGAAAAATACACATTCGAAAAAACATTTTGTAAAATAAAAAATTCCAGGTCCCGTAATCGCAAAAAAATTGAAGCCTAGTTGACATGAAATAACTACAGAGTAACACGGCTAGTGGATTGAATACAGTAGTAATATTAGCCATAAAAATGACTGCGAAAAATAACTGGGGCGGTTTACTGTGTATCTGAGAGTGGGGAAGATTGGAAGGGGATAAAGGCGATAAAAAAAAGAAATTCAATTTCTTATTTCATTCTTGACTGAAGTGCAAGAGTTTAAGGATAAAAATCTTTTCCGATTATGTGATCCAATATTTTTCTAATTTTTCAATTACTTTCTGATTTTTCGGGTGAGGGGAAAATATTTTCCTGCAAAATAGTTCGAAGACTGGTCACTCCTGCCATCGGCGATTAAATCTTTGTGACGTCTCATTTTAAAATTATGAGACATTTACAAAACAAAATGGCATCGACCTGCTCAGGAGATCGTGTTTGGCAAAGGTTACCAGGCAACAAAAATTTAACCAGAAAGTGGGAAAACTAATTATTTCACACCTTACTTCGAAAACAAAATAAGAATAAAACTGTGTTTTCACAAACATTTCGTGCGGTGTGAAAAACGCGCACGACCTAAATGGATTCATTTCGTAACTATAGCGACAACTGTATATTGGGGGGAAAAATAGTTCAGCAAAATTTCAAATTTGCTCGATCTGTTTTAAGAGAGTGAGTGAGAGAGAGAGAGAGATTGTGTAAAAGTCGGCGATACAATATTCGTTTTATATATATTTTTTCCTTCCAAGAGTTAAAAGGCTATGGGGTGGGTAGTATCAACACATAACAGGTGATCGATCGAAGTACCGACTGCAACTACACATAAAACAAAAGAGCTTACGACTGCAGTTCAAGTCCCACGTATTATTGGCATTAGAATTGATATTTGTACTTATTAAAACGGAGGGCCACAACCAACACTGACAATAATGAGAGAGCGCCCGCCCACAAAGACGGCACGGCGACGGTCGCCGAATGACACCAGTTATTATTTTACATCTCCTCAAAGGCGTTGGGAGGGTCAACTGGCGATAAGTCTCCGCACCAATTTGTGAGCAGGCCTCGAGACCTGCAACGTCGACGCAGCATCGGTCTTTCCAGAATAGAAGACATTTGGATTAGACACATGTGATATTAAAAAGAGTCCTCGCAATTGGGTGCGTCCGGAAATCGATGCTGCGTCAAAATTCCAGTCCCAATAATGAACCACGACTTCGCACATGACCTCGCGACCAAAGAACACTTCAGACTTAAATAAAAATTTGGCGGCAGACAAGTGGTGGTGCGCAATTGGTCTGGAAACTCGTTTCAGCATGACTTCGCAGAGTGCGGAAATTCACATATCATGGTAAAACTGGCCCCCGACTGGAAACGCGAATTAACAGGACTACATTTTGCAAATATAAGCAAAAACTGTTCAATCTAAATAGTTTCGTTAACTTGATACCAAAGCAATTGAACACAATTAAGCACCATCACTTGGCAAACACCGATTTTCCTATTGGCTTGGCCATCTATTTGCCTGTATACCCACTAAGCTAATCCACATTTACTCAATACCAAACCATTTTTTTTTTAAATTTCAAAACAGAAAAAATTAAATTTCCAAGAACACAACATATCGTCGATTTTTTCAGTGTTCAGGATTACTGGAATTTTGAAATCGTGAGGCGAATTGGTAAATTTACAGTTCTGTTTTTTGTGTTAATAAAAATCGCATTAAATTTTCTGAGGATTAAATGATGAAACACATTACAGTTGAAATAAAAATATGACAGAATAAAGGACCACCAGATGGCGTAATTTGATATTTTTTTAAGAATTCCAAACTCCTCATAGATTGTGGACAAATGAAATCAGAGAAATACCGGCATGGTTTGCCAAAGATCAAGGACTACAAAAAAAAAACACCAACAATCGAATGGAAAAATCCACCACAAAAACAATTCTCAACTCATACCCATCGTACAAAAAAGCAATTAGATTGCTCACAAAGTAAAATTAAAAATGCATCAACATTTCCGTGTTCAACAGTAGTACGTTTACAGTTGTCTGGTTTCAGATTAAACCTCCAAAGCTGACAACTACTGACTCCGAATTTTTAAATTTCAAAATAAATTCTTAGCACTTCAAGAGACCGCACGCACTCAAGACATCAGAAACAGGAAACAGTTCAATGTAGTTTTAAAAACATGTGGCAATTTGGTTAGCTTAATAAAATTGATAGCTCGATTATTTCCCTAGTTCATGTGGTAGATATTGCGTACGCCAATCGAAGACATTTCAATAGATTTGATGTGGAAAAAATTCGGAGTCAGAAGACGCGGCACTGGGGTGCACAAATGTCAACAAGGAAAATAGGTCAACACGTCTCAAAAACAAAAAAGGGGTTCTGCTGGCAGTGTTTCAGTGGATTTCAACAAGGGATTTTTTGGATGGATGGATTGGTTGGTTAAACGGCAGTTGGTATTACAGGAGAGACTATGGATTCGCGCACATTTGGTGGGTACACGGGCGCCCTAACAAAAATAAAGCGCGGTCGGTCACACTGCCGTACGAGGCAACCGACAAAAATAAAAAAATGCAAACAAATAAACACTCCATTCGTGTGTCATGCTTGTTGTGTACGTTTCTTTTTTTTTATATAAACCTAACAACTCATGAGGTAGACGGCGGATTCGGGGACCCCCCACTCACATATGTCTGTCTGTTTTAGTTGAGGGGGGGAATCGGCGGCACTAGATGGCATCGCCGGTTCGGGAAATAATTCGTGTTTCCGCGTGGCCAGGCGACGTGCAAATAAAAATTGAAACAGTAGGTAAACATTTGGTATATTGGTTAATGACCTCTCCCGCTCTCTCCGGTAGTAAAAACTAAAAACAATGACGATAAAATCAAAACTCTTTCTATAGGTGTATATGGAAAAAAATTGAACAATCTATAACGTTTCATTTTTGTTTAAATAAGTCACTATGGGGGACGTAGGGGCGGTAGTTTTATAACATGCATTGACTAATAATCTGTGTTGAGGTAATCGTTAGGTGTGGCGGTGGTTGGTATTTTGTGGGGTCTTTGGGGAGGGGGAAAGGACAGGGGTAGGTTGGGTAATGGAGAACAATAATGAGGAGCCATTCTCTCATATATATATTTTTTAATTGGTGGGCGGCGGCATGCGTCATGTGACTGACGTCTTGCGGCTAGTTTTGGAACACAATCCGTTCCGGGCCCTGTCAAACATACGGTGGTGCATTTCAAATTTTTTTTCGGCGGCCTGCAATTAGGCTTATGCCAGGACAAACTGTTCGAAATAAAACAATTCCTGGCTTGCCCTAGGATAGCGCGAGGGATAGCGTTCACCCGAGAGAATGTCCACCCAAATCATCTTAAGAAACTCGTCATTTTTTTAAAAATAATTACAAGGAAATCGATTATTTCCTTAATATTTTTATTTTAGTACTAGCATTCCACCTGAAAACTCGTACTTCTCCAGTCAATTAAAACAAAAATTCGGAAAATATGTACATCGAAGACAAAATATGTTTCAGTTGGGTGCTTTCATTGTAATTTCTGAACGCAATGTCAAACCCTTATTCCACATAAAAATTATATGGAGGTCTTATTTTAACGAGGATATTTTAGAGATTGGTGGACACACTCACGGCAACGGGGTTTCTTCGAAACCATAAAATAGAGGGTGGAAAGGGAGGAGGCTAGCGAAAGAGTTGGTATAATGACAGTTTCACTGAATGGCGATCCACAGTGAAATGAACTATTAATTCATCCATGTGAAAGCCCATTTTCTGACAAACTCGGGATGGTCGGGGAGAGACGACGGCGGGTGAATTCTCGGGACTCGTCAGCGAGTTGTCGAGCCGCCACATCACATCAAAATTGAAAAATAAGAACGGGCATATTTTCCACTGGTCGAGATGGTGGACAATGGTCTAGGTAGAAACGGTTACACGGGACGACAAGAGAATTACTACGACTTCGACGACATGTTTGGGAATCCTGTTTCCCTGCTAAGGTCAGTTGGCAGTGTTCGATATTCTTTTTAATAGTTATTACCCGCAGAGACACGGTATGGCTTGCCAAACAGCTTGAGGGGGGGAGTCTTCACAACATGCTCGATGGCGCTGCTCTAATTCTCGCATACAATAGATTCCCCAGAAAGGAACACGCGGTCCCGAGAAATGAAACATCGACGGCGACACATAAACGGAACAGAGAGAATGCCGACAAACCAGATTCGCACTCGAGTCTAGACAGTGATGCCAGTTGACTCTCGCTGGCACGTAGACGATTCCCAGTCGGATGAACACGACAAAGAAAATTGTCTGGCGTTGTGCTACCAGTTTGCAAATAATGAAAGCGGGTGTTGCAACGTTTCTCCGAGGTGGACAAGAAACAAAAAGCGATTGATGAAAATAAGGATATAAAAAACCTTTAGGCATATTTTCAGTAAGTCAGACGTTAGAACAAAAAAGGTGAAGATGGGAAATGCCAGGTTCGACCGCGTTCTGTATGTAACATGATCCAAGTCATGTTTTGACAGTAAATTGTATTTGTGGTCGAATCAATTTTGATTTGACGAGTTTCATTAAAAATGAGGTGGCTGATGACTGAATAGTCGCTGCTAGAAACACACCCTATACGAATAATTATTCTTAAAATCCGATTAATTGCTCGGTTCGCAGAACGTCTAAAAAACAAATAGCTGATCAGCTCTGGTGTTCGTAAAACAGACAGTGGAACAGATACGTTCCGACCAAGCTGATAAAAATGTTGCGTTCTGCGAATGAATGCCAACCTATCGAACGTGATCCTTCGTCCAGGAACCTTCATTCTTTAAAAATGAGAGATGCTCCATTCCAATATAAACTCATCTTGCAGTCGCATTCATCCATCTATTTCTGGAATCCTCGCACGTTTTCCAGCAGAGCACTATGCCAGTAATGCCAAATATTTCAAAAAACTATTCTATCGTCAACGCGAAATAGTGGGGGGGGTTCTCGGAACCAGATTTTCGACGTTTCTCCCAGCCATACCTGTATTTCTTTTTTTTTCACCCAGAAAAGCGCTCACGTTTGACAAAGACAGTGTGTTTGTATGTGTGTGGAAGGCACGAAGATCTGTTTTCGTACAAAAAAGAAAATATTATGGAATCCTGACGGCCCCAAGTAGGCCAAATGGAAAAAAACTAACAATGATCGACGTCGATGGTGAGGTGGTGGTAGTGGCTGACCACACTGACACATCCAACCAACGACTTGCCGACCATTTGGGGGAAGGAAAATCACAATACCAGGTGGGGTGGGTGGCTATTCTCAAAAAGATGGACCGTGGTAAAATGCGGGGTAAAGTGGTAAAGGATGGAGGTAGAGAGGCGAGTGGGGGAATAGTCCGGGAAGTTTATCTCTAGGATTGTTTTTCAGGCGTAAACAACCACTCCATCATCTCCTTCTGCATTGGAGGACGACCTTGTTTCATTCCGACACAAAAATCAATTGGTAATAAGTTAGTAAGGTGGCTTAGAGTGTGTGTAGATGGTGGCTCCGCCTGGTGGCATCTGTTGTAACGAGCACGAAAATTCTGGGTATTGGGGACATCATGTGGGGTGAAGGTGGTTGCTCACATAGGTAACTGTTAAATCAAATTTCTCGATTCATGTATTTTCGAGAGCCGATAACAAGTGGATTTTGGGAACGGTGAAAACCTTTTTTTCTCTCGGAGGGGGTTGGAAATTGATAAGACAAAACCGTCGGAAAGTGGATCGGATCAAAGAAGGGAGAAAGGCCTTGCGAGGAATCGCCTTGTAATGATCAATTACACCTAAAGTTTACATTTCGAAATTCCTGGAAAGGGGTGGAGGGGTAAGAGAAGGGGCTCAAAAGGAAGCAGGGGCCTTCTCGACCTAGAGGCGTGACCCCCGCGCGAACAAACGGACGTATCTGTCGGGTATAAATTAAAAAAACGTGAGCAAAAAAAACAACGCTGCTAATTATATTAGCAACCACAAAAAAAATATATCCACAAAAAATCAACCACTTTTTGAGCGATTGAAGTTCTTGTCGGCTGTGTAAAGGCATCAAATAATTTTTTTTGGGGAAGGGACGGGCCTAGAGAGAATGGGGGCGCCACTAGCGCGCGTGTGTGCGAACGATTCTCAAGTCACCATGAAACACGTCAACTATATTCGTATTTTGAATATCCTTTAGACGTTGGTGCGTTACTGTGGCCGTTTCCGGTTTTTTCGATTTGGTGGACCCGATTTTTGAATCTGTCTTTTTGAAGAGCCTGGCGAAGACTGGAGTTTAGCCGCACTATTTTTTTTTATATTTTTATTTTATCGATAGCTGGTTAGGTAAACTGAAAAGTATATTTTTTATTCTCTCCAATTCGATCTCGGGGACCGAAAATGGAAATTCAAAAACCAATTGGCAAACTACAAATGAGGAGGCAGGGGTGATCGTGGGAACCCAAAATGGATTTAAGTTGTAAACAACGTAGTTTTTTTTGGTGGTGGTGGTGGTGGTGGTATTGGAGGTGTGTGTACATTATTTTTCTAAATTTGTTTCTAGGTTTACTGATGGGGAGGTGTGGGCTAAATGCGAACCTTAGGTGGTGGAAAAGGGCAAAAAGAACAAGAGGGGCCAGTTTGGGATAAAAATGTATTTTTTCTCAATATCTCAACGCGCCCCTTGTGTCATCTGGTGCAAGTTGTAACCGAATTGCTCTTTCTGTTCCTACTGGGGCGTGGTAACAGTGTCCTCTCTTTCCCTAACTGGGAGATGGGGACAAGGATACAGGGGACTCCCATTAGATCGTAAAAATAATAGAAATGTTCTGTTTTTTTTAAAGTCATTCAAATTCGTGGTGGGAGTTTGGCGAAAACAATAGATTGATGTAAGGGGTAAGGAATGGGAGAGGGTACGCAATATTGGATATGAAAGTATGGAATTGTACAAGATGGTCACACTCCATTTCTCCAATAGGTTTTTTCAAGTTTTTGCAAAAATTACTATCATAAAAATTCTAACAAAAAAGTTTATCCCAACAAGTATCAAAAATAAACATCTTATACTTTCTTACAAAAAAAAGACCATCACACATATTAACATCAATGGTCCAAAGATTTTGTACTAACTAAACAACAGAGCGGCGAGTTTCAAAAATTTAATTCACCATTTTCTTCTTCTTCATCGTCTTATCCTTTCGTTTTTTTAAACTCCTCTCTTCTACATATAAAACTAGCAATCCCGGGCGGGGAGATTTTTCAACTGGAGAGGAGCGGCGGAGCGGACGAGCCGTGTCGCCCCAATGGGGCACGGGCAACCCACTACGCCCCGCCCCGCCCCTCCACCCCTCTCCCCACCAATCAGCGTAGGCCGACGGAGACCGTCGACCAACACCGAGACAACGCATTGATGCCTTTCCACACGTGACGCGGTGGACTACATTTACTTTTACGTATAAACGGTGGCCCACCCATTGGGTGACCTTGCCTAGAACACTCTTTACAACTTAACCCGGGGGGCTTTCCACTAATGTTAGAGGCAGCCAACACTCTTGAGGGTGGGTGGTGGTGGTAGTGGTAGGATGTTTGGGAATCGTCGGGGGAGCCGAAGAATATTGGGGGAACGGGGAGGGGGTGATAAAAGTCTGGGATTCACTGAACGGCTAAGGGGGTGGTCACTTAAACGAGATTTTTTTTTCGCAGATATTGTGGCGAAACGAAAGTGGGGGGATAGGCTAAAGGGAGACTGAAGTTTGTAGGGGTGAGAGGGTCAGATGTCGGTGGAGAGGGAATGGGGGGGTCAACTTTAGTTGATGATACAAACTTTAATTTTTGTTAGGATGCAGTTCTTCTCTTTGGTATGCAGAAGTTGAGGTATTTAGTGGTTGTCAAAGTAACCTAGATAGTGTCAATTCTGGTCGCTCCTCGGCGGGCCGCGGCTACGTCGCTGGTTGGGTGGCGGAAGCTGGTTATGTACAAGCATGGCTCGAACTCGCCGTTGAGCCGACTATAATACAGGGAAAAGGAGAGCAATTGGAAGATTGTAACAAAAGCGTTCGCATAGTTAGACGCACATGCTTGTCCGCAAATAAAATAATTTTTTAGATTTTAAATTTCTAATAACGATTCAGTCAAACTAATTTAAGGATAAAAATGTATTTCTTGATTAGAATATATTTTATGCAGATACATAGAAAAGGCGCATCATTCGTCGACTGTCAATCTCGCCAATTGTTTCTTTTGGTCTTAGAATCTTAGAACATGCTCAAAGTTTGACCAAAATAAGTGGAAAATTGGATTAGTGCATTATTATTGCGTCAGTCAGTCAAAAAAGGAAATTAGACAACTTAGACATTCGATTAATTTACCCTTCTTTTCGAACCCGTGTCAAATTTCATTTAAGTCGATCCGCATCATCACGAGTTAATCATAATGTACTAGTCAATGCAAATCTTTATAGATTCACTGAATCAGCCTGTATAATGGAGGGAGGCACAACTACATTTTCGCCGCCTCCCGAACATTTTAGTGCCTCTGTCATCCCTACTTAAAACGCTGGCCATCTTTACCTGCACAGAATAGAACTGGCCAATAATGTGAACACTGGTTTCCTCCGACTGATCACTGTGGCTCTCTTCTGGCAGCTTGACAATGGACCCTGTTGCTCGCTGGAGTTCTCGAACCTTGATTGGGGTGGAATGGAGGAAGATTTGTAATATCAGACAGTGGTCGGGGTTAATGGTAACAGAACAGATACCAAATCAGAGGAGTCTGGACAACTCACGTTCTGTCCTCCCTTTCCGATGATGCGGCCGACCTGGCTGGAAGGCACCATCATCTCGACCTTGAGGCGAACATCGTCGGCTCCCGCGAATCCTTCTTCTCGCAGTTTTTCAAAAACTAAGTATTGGGCCTAGGAAAAGGTAAAACAGACTCAATTTAACACTTTCTCCCAATAAAACTACAGGCGTTCTGTAACCCCTATGGTGCTTAGGCGCATGGAGCACGTTTAACGAACGTCAAGTACCTTCCATTGAGCTTCTGCGGAACCAATAATGGTGACTTTCCTCTCCGTGTTGTGATCCAAAGGTTCATCCTTGTTCACAGGCGCAATCTAGAAAGCGTTGAAACCCAAATAATCATTATTGCGGTTGTCTTTGGTGATAAAGCTTGCGCACAGAAAAAGTAATTTTTTCAATTATTGCATTTGTGCAATACGCTAACATATGTGTGCAGACATGAACTACATAGGAAAATTATTTGTACAGTATAATGCATAAACAAAACTTCATTCCACTTTGACTATCAACAAAACATTCAGAACTTGCTTCATTGCTTCATGCTAAAGGATCTTTTTTATAAATCTACAAATATTGTTTTCGGTTTTAAATATATATTTTTTGATATTGTCAACAAAAAGAAAATTATTTTGTTTTCTAACAAAACGTAATCTCATAAAAATAACAATTTTATCTGAGCGTGTATCGCTCATACATTTTAGTTTCGTTTAATGATTGTGGGTCGCCTTGCATAAACAATTAAAAGAAAAAACTGAACACAACGCCCGAAAACAATGACGTCTACCCACCTTGACGGACGCTCCCGAAAACCGTATGATGTTTCGGATGTGAGTGCCCTTGGTGCCGATAATGGCGCCCACCGCCGAATTGGGGATGTAAACGAAGGCCGTCTCCTGGCTGGGCTGAGGCTGCTGGTGTTGGTGCGGCGGCGGTGGCACCATCTGGCCTGGGTAGACGGTGGGCGCGTAGGGACCGCCACCCTGGCCGCCACCTGGACCACCGCCCAGGCCGCCTCCGCCGCCGTTTCCACCTCCCTGAGAGTAGGGGCTGCCGTAGGAAGGCGGGGGGCCCCGCTGATAGTTGGCACCAGACGTGGACATCATTGCCATCGGGTGCAGCCCGGGGAACATCATGTTCTGGGGCTGCTACACAAGCGGCGCCAAACACGAAAGGCGATATTAATTTGACGTTCAAAATTTGAGTCAAAAATCGAGTGTCACATAATTTTCCCTATTAAACAAACTTCTTAAATTCTTATTTTTTTCAATTAAATTATCAAGTCTTTATATGGCAGGAACTGAACTGAAAATCAAATTCTGAAAAAAATAACTTACTACTTTAACATTTATAAAAATAAGCAAATCAGAGCAGTCATTATTTTTGGCTTCATTTGTGCTATAATTATGATTTCTCATGAAAAGTGAATGATTCAATGAGAATAAAGAATCAGGAAATTTTAATATTCCTAAAAAAAAAAAATTGCAAGTCTTCACAGGAAATAAAACTTCTTATCTATTTTCTTTTAAATCATAAAATAAATTCTTGCATTTTTGTGGAATCGTTGAGCGCCCCCAAGGTAAAACGGTTAAATACAAATATGAGGGGACTGACCCGCGAATCCCTGCCCCGGTCAGGGCCATACTCGTCACCACCGTATCCCTGCTGCATTTGGCTGACCGCCATGGCGGCCAGGTCATTCTCGTAGCTCTGGCGCAGCTTGGCGCTGATCAACGCCTCGGCTTTGGATATGTTTTCTATTGTGCCCTTGATGGTGATGATGCGCTCCAAGTTAAAACTGTTCACGTCGTGAATGCTGCAACGGGAAATCGGTGCAACAAGGAAAGGCCATGAAAAAGAATAAGTTCAAAGATCACGGAGGGTGAGCCACAAAATGGGGGAAAAGGGGAACATCCAAAATTTACTCAACAATATTTTTGAAGACCGATTATTTGATTATGATTTTGCCTAACTAAACATTTGAAAACTCATGGGACTCGTTAGTGGTTTTTTTTCGAATGTCAGTCAAGGGTTCATGGATTTCTGGGAAGTGCAAACAATAACATGAAATATTTTTTTCGTGAAATACAAATCAATTTCACTTCTATTATTTGCTCGTTCCAATGCGTTTGACGCTTTGGTGAACTGGATGGCATTCCGCCAAGCGCCCTCTAGCAGCGCCTATAGCAACTAGTTCAAGCTAGCAGGCACTAGTTCAAGTTTTTAAAAAAAAGTATAACCGCGCAATCTAGAGAAATTTCACAGCGTTTATTTTTTGTTCGGCGATGAGCATCACCGAACACCACAAATAAGAGAAATGGATATATATACGGTCAATAAACTTTGTTACCAAAACGAGCAAAGGCATCAGTGAAATTAAAACTACGGCATATTTATTCTTGAGGCTAGCAGAAGAAAAAGTGTGGAACCGCCAATAAAGGTGTGCAGTTATCAACGACTCACCTGGAGACTGTCAACTTGGTGTCAGTGTCCTGCATTATTCGCTTGATGGTGTTGCCACCCTTGCCGATGATGCGACCAATCAGATTATTGTGAGCAAGTATTTTTAGCGGGATCTCGCTGCTGCAAAAGAGAAAATGAAAATGAGAAAAAAATTGCATTAATACGAAAAACAAATTGCGATATACAGATTGACAAGAAATGATCAACAGACGAATTTGACAGAAACCAGCGACGACTTCACACTTCACTCATAAACATCTGAATTTACTGAATAAAATATATTTTGGCAAGAATGTGATTAGCGACATATGATGTGATGAGTTGCAAAAGTGGTCGACATTTTCATATTAACGACATATTTTTTAGAGCGTTTAGGACCCACCCTTTGTTTGTATTGTTGGCCTCCTGTTGCATCACCTCCAAAATCTTCTGGCACGCATTCGTGCAATTCTCTGGCGCACCGTAAATTGTGATGGCCTGCGAAACATGTGGGTATTCATGAGAGGCAGGGAACGAACCCTAGTGATCAATTAAGGAGCGTTCACCAAAATGCAACTGGAAGACGAGATTAATAACGGAACGGGCGCTCCGCCACAGGCCGCCGCCTCACTGCATCTCAGTATCGGTCCCGGCCATCTGATCATGCTCGGAGCAGATTCGACGATCGCCCAGGGGCGTCGACTGATGCAGGTGTGGCGGCGGTGGCTGCGGCGAAGCGCTCGAATAATTTCAAATGAATTTCAAAAAAGGTACAAATGCGTGTTTACCTTTTCTAATGATCCGGCATTATCCTTTCGGTGAACATCGACTCTAATAAATTGAAGAAACAATTAGGCAAAAAATGCTGACCAATCAATATATATTTGGAGAAATTGTGCCAATTATCTAAAGAATTGTACTCCAACCAAACTTACCTGGCCCTAGTCTGCTGCGTAATCTGCCTTATTGTCCCTCCTTGACGGCCAATAATGGCACCAACCATTTCGCTGAGCACCAAAATACTGAAAAAAATCAAATTAATACTTGTTATCACACAAATAAACTGTTAATATTTCATTTCAGTATGTTCCCACAAGCAGTCCCCAAAAGGGGACCGTTAGGCGGGGAAATATAACTGCAAACTTACCGTAGAGGAAAGTCGGTGCTACGTCCCTGCGATCCTTGAATCCCTGAGTATTGAAAATTGCCTCTGGTGCTACGACCGCCACCACTTCCGCCGCCGCCGCCACCTCCGCCGCTACTGCCACCTCCACCGCCGCGTGGCAAGCTTCTTGGACGACTCTGGTCCATGATTAGTTCGGCCTTGATGGGGGCTCCGTTCACCTCGCGGCCGTTTAACGAATTCACAGCTCTGTTGGATGATGGGGAGGAACCGATAGATCGAGGCATTAGTGACGCATTCTAACTTTCATATTTTTAAGGCATTTTCTTTTTTCCTCACACGGCCATCCGAATACAACGTGTACATCCAACGGGCGAATTTTTGTAGGCACGAACCCACCACCCTCTGATGATCGGTGCATCCACAAGACCAACAGGCAATAACATGAGTGGTATATTTCGAGGAATCTGTATGACAAACTCACTTCTGTGCTGGTTCGGGGCCGTCAAATGTCACCTGAACAACAGGATTGTCCTCGTTTGTAACTGAAAGGTACAATAATATGAATAAAAAGATGAACGAAAAACAAATTCATATTTGTGGCAGATAAAAACAAAGCTTCGCTAGCATCTACTACTACTCTTAGCAGCTGCGACTAATAGTAACTATTTCACATTTTCAATTTTATTTTTTAAATCCCCGCATTTGAGCCCAAACAAGATGACAAATTCGATGGAGCAAAGCGTGAAAAGTTCTATCGTATGAAAGACCCAATACTGGTAGCCCATTCAAAAATTTGGACTGACAAGTTGGCAGTTAGCCTAGCCGACGTCTAGCTACCGAGTCGGCCACACCTCTAAGAAAATAATTGGCACCGATCAACTTACCATGGTCACACCTTTTGACGGGGCCAAATGACGGCAGAAGCCTCTCTATTTCTTCCCAGCTATTGTGTGTCGATATATTACTAATTTGCACTTTGACAGACCTGCAAAAAAGGAAACAGAATACGTGGCCACATTAGCTGGGCAAACATGAACCGTTCCGCTCAACTAACGACCGAGCGTTCGTGTACAGTGAACAGCAAACATTGCGGACGTACTGAACATTACGTCCGACTGGCCAGGGCTAGTTACACAACTGGTCAACAATTTCCCACTAGTATTTGTACAACGTGGCTCTAGCCCTCCCCCTCTCCTTATGCCGAAAATCAGTGTAAATTGAGAACTTTCTTTCCAATTTTAATGAGAAGTGATCGTTAATTTGGCTACTTCACTAGAAGATTGTTCCTATACAAATAAAGAGCAACAATTTATTTTAAAAGATTAAAAAATCTAGTGCAGCGACTAATTCGCCACGACTGTTATGTGCTCCATGCCGTGCTTCTCGCACTATTTGTTGGGAACCAGTAAACCCGGAGAAGAGTAGGTGAAACCCCGCACCGGGAAACAAACCCTTGACCGTCGTACCCTCAATCAAATGAGCCACAACGGCAGGACGTTCTACCTATTGAGCATCGCAATACCTATTTCACTTGGTAAGAAGATAGCCCAGTCCGGAGTGGGTATTCTCGTTTTTAATGATCAAACAGACCCTCACTGTCTGGCCACGAAACTTGAGATCCATTCCGAACTGGGCTACCACTTCGACTTATAAAATCGGTATTTGGAGTCGACAGCCAACACTCACCCTAAGTGTAGGGGTTAACGCTTCGTATTACTACAATCGTTCATCGTAGAACGTAGATTCAACTTTCGACAAAGACCTTCGGAATTTTTCGGGTGAGAGAAATTCCTACGTGCGCCTTCTTTCGAAATGAAAGTAAAATCGTGACCCGTGCCTGTACGATTTCAGGACACGTCAAACGTTCATTTCATAGATCAGACCTAGGCTAGGCAAAATTACCAGGCCACCCACTGGGGGGGATGAAAAAGTTGATAATTCTTCTTTCCACCAATAAACTAGTAAAAACTCCTGAAACGCGACAAATATAAAATTACCACTCGGGCCACTTGAAAGCGCCACCAGCGGCGATAATTGTAATAAAAAGAACAGAAAGGTTACGGATAAAACCGAATTTCACGGGTCTGCCGGAGACGATGATTGATTATTGCTCTAAAGGAGCTTATGACGCAGTTGTCGAACCTTTGGGATTGGCACTACATTAACCTCCAGCCATTGTCTACCCAGTCACACAATTAGGCGCTCATGTAACTGACATCTCGGAATTGCTCATCCTGCCAATCGGACGACCAGGATTTGAACCCTAGACTTCGTATTTCTTTTGCCAGACGGCGAGACGAGCCGGCTAGACACGCCGCCAAAACAGAGAGCGCACTGATCCTAACAACGGGAAACCCACGAAAACCGAAGCTAAAAATACATAGGATGAGAAAAATAGCAAGAACGAAAATGTCGTCGACCCATATGACGATGGTGGCGGTGACGGTGACATCATAGATAGAGGCACACATTGAAATTGGGTTTTAAAATTTAGATACTAGTTACTTGTATGCTGTAATCAATTTCAACTTAAGATTGAGTTGCACTTGAAGTCGGGCCTGCGTTGCGATCGCAGCGCCGTCCTGCGCTCAGTGTACAAGGTTACCCTAAAACATTGGGTGTGGTAACACTGCTAATCCGATAAAGACGGGGGGGGAATTCAAATGTGTAATATATATCCACATCAGGCGAGCTTACATTGTTAAGGATGCAATGGGTTCCTTGAACGCACCCTGTACTTTTGCGAAATAATGTCAGAATGTCCGATGAAAACCAGCGTATCACTGGGCCAATGCCAAGCACGCCAAAAAAAGAAAAAGAAATGAGATTGCACGTGCCTCGTGCTGGGTGCGCTCTCTGGTGACATGCAGATGCACCAAACGGTACTTACACTAGTTCAGTACAATGAAGATGCCGCGTCAATAACAGGAAGCAAGACCGCTGGGAGATCGCATTGTTCTTAAATTTAGTTGAAAATTCAATTTTTGGTAAAACATTGAACTTTGAACTACGAATATTAAAATAAAATATTGCCTGTATCCGATTTTTCATCAAACAAAATACATTTCAATAATTTCACAGTTACATTCCCGTGCCGGGAATCGAACCAGAGACCGCCAAGCCATGGTTAAATTTAGATACTGGTCACTCCATATGCTGCAATCTGTTTCAGGTTAACGTTGCCCTTAGATGTTGAGATTAAAAATTACTTCCCTAGTGAAAAAAATAAATTCACTAAGAAAATATTTATTTAAAATCTTTACAAATTGCCGTCCCGTCTTGGCGTGCACCAGATATCGTACAGGTACGAGTCCCACGGAATAACTTTCTTTACTTCGAAGAAAGGTGCACGTAGGAATTTCTCTTGCCTGAAAAATTTCGGATGTGTCGGCTGGGATTGAACCAGAGATCACGAGTCGCTTAATCTGATGCGCTAACCACTATACCATACGACGCCTCTTTGGCGTCGAATGTGTTATATGCGCATTTCATTTTTTTTAAATACTTCGTCGACGTGGTTTACACTGAGTTTGTAAACACAAAACTAGCTTGAAAATTCGATGGAGAAAAACTGCGTGGAGTTTCTGTAGCCCCAGCGAACGGGCAGCGCCACCTAATCTTACTTTAGAGATAGGTCGTTGACATAACAGGTTGCGTCACATTGACTACTTACTCTGCAGAGCTACTGATCTGTTGACTATTTCATGCCTGGCATTTTCCCACGTATTTCACCAGCCAAAGACAAGACTTTAGGTTTCACATGCCTCGAATACCGACCGGGACATAATTCAGAGCCGGCGTTGCGAGTGACCAAGACGGGGGGGTGGGGGGAAGACCGCACGTAAACTAGTCCTCTCCCCTCCACCTTTCCAAAACAGATATTTTTGTAAACACACCGGCCGGTACAACCTGTTCTGGCCGCGGGACATGACGAGCGAGAGGTTAGAACGAGCAGATAGGATGGCCACCAACCCTGCATCCCAGAATAGCCTTTTCTTTAACCCGCTTCAGCAGACCCCTCCCCCCTGACTCCCACCCTCCCTTCCCCTACCCCTCCCTCATCACTACATTCCCCTCAATACAGGTGTACTACAGAGTATTCACGGCGATGTGATTGACCTCTGACGGGAGCCCATTATACTACAAAGCCAACGTGCTCCTGCAGACACGTGGAACTAGCAGGTTGCAGCCATCTTGGAGTAAAGAGTATCTTCACGAGTGTTCACGGTTAAGTTGTCGGATACAATGATCACTGTACATTACTGTGCAGGTCACCGCTGTAGTCTTGTTATGTTGATCACTTCATTATACTGGTGAAATCCAATAAATTACGATTCCCGGTGTCCCGTAACCAACAACTGTTTCGATAGATCGCAATCTGCTCAAAAATTCGTTCGCTCATTAGAGAAGGCGTCATATTAGGTTTTCCTAATTACCTATCACAAAAGAGAATCGTGGGAGAAAATCAGAAAAAGAAAAAATGTATTAACAGAATGTACGCGCTGTATACACGTACTGAATTGTGTACAGAAACACATCGGCTACTCTTAAGATATAAACGTAAATGTCGCCAACATATTTTTCTATTTTTCTTCAGTGTTCAAATAGCGTCGGTGGGCAAAAATAAAAATGGGCAAACTTGAGGTGTGAACTAAGCGAGCAGACGACGAATGAGAAACTGGATTTGCGAAGCGGCAGTGTCAGAACCCAGGCAAGACAACCGGTTTGGGGTCGCTGAAACCACGTTACGTTGCTCGTGGCATATCTTCCTCCCCCGGTCCCCGACCGATGATGTATCCTCCTGAGACCAGCGCTTCAGCCGGACATTATCAGATCAGCTTACATCCAAAATGCAAGACTTGGAAGACAAAAAAAACGTGTTCAGAAGCAAGTTTTTCTCACAAAATCAGCGCCATCTTCTCAAGGGCTTGTCCAGAAAACAAAAAAATGTCAACTTACGCGCCAGATCATGCTCAAACCGCATGTGTCACCTTTTTAATTGGCTTACGAATTTCAAGTCTAGCACTGGGGACAATGAACGCTAGTTGTCCAGGTTATCGGTCTTGCGTGTCACTTCAAAAATGATGGGTGTGTCAACAGAGGTCGCACAATGTTTTAAGCAAGATTATCAGTTGTTCGAAAGGTCCATCGGACTTGTGAACATTGATCTTCCTTAATTTAAAAGAATGCCAAGATTTTGACGAGCAAGACATCAAGACAAACTCAAAACAAAGAAGCGAGCGATCGCCAGCAGCGAAACGATGTTTGCGTTCCAAATTATTCCAATTGGTTGAGGGGCAAACTGTGGTGCGGCGGTCTCGGTTTCGATTTCCGGTGAGCTGTTCTCTCGCTTATTCGATATTTCGGGGTACTACTGAAAATGTTCCACCCTGGACTAGTGCTCACAGGCACCCAAGTAGGGTGTATGCAGAATCTGCACAAGCATTATTCGCTTCAGTTGATCTAAAAATTAAGTAAATCTGCTGAGTTGAGGTCTCAAGAAGTTATAGGTAGGCATGCAGCTCTATCTGGCTAGTCAACACAGAAAAACACGATTGTTTGGCAAGGTAAACATAACAAGAAACAGAAGCGGATCGGTTGGTGTAGGGGCCGTTGGCCTCTCGTTCCCTAAACGTGGTCGTCTGGAGTACACGAACACAACTGAATGCCATGTGCGAAACTTTTTTATTTTTATGGGAGTGCAGATTCCAAAATGCCCTCTAACTAAACGCCAAGCGTGCATACGTACACTGTAGAACTGAACCACGATATAAGAAAAAGATTCATTCACCAAGTCTGTTTAGCTCCAATCGGTTGGACTCTCGTCATCCAAGCGATCAGGAGTTCGAATTCCGGCAACAACGGAACTATGATTTTTGTGGAAGTTAACCATATGCCGTTCATATTTAATCAGACGCTAACCTGCAATCCACCCACATTTTCCAATTAACCATAAAAAATGAAGCACTTTTAAAATATGAATAAAATCTGATGTAGTAGTGAAGATTCTCTCGCATTCGGAAGGTTACTTTCCGAACACACAACGCGAACGAATAGATAAATCATGTGAGATCGTCGCTATTGGTTCAACCGATCACATTTTGTATCGTCCGGTCCACTAGCAGCAAATCGGGTCATAAATTCACATAATGCCTGGCACATTCGCTATTCAACCTAGCTGCCACGAAGTACAGATGGCGCCACCAGCCAAAATACTCGGCCTGGGCATTATCCCAGTTTGCTGTCGCTCGACTTTTCCAATGAATGCGGAATTGTGTGGGGTAAACCCCCAAACGCTCGTTGCTAGGTTGCCCAGTAGTAGGGTTCCATGGATTATTTTTAACCCTATTTTTCCCACATTAGTTTGACGGCTCAAATCAGACCAGCAACTCAGCGCTGAATGGAAGAGTTGGTACAAAAACGACAAATATGTGCAGGATGAAAATATCAACAGCATGAATAGATACAGAATGAACTAGATCAAGTGCTCCAATTTTAACAATTATTCAAGTTGCACTAATTAGGCTTGAATAATTTACTCAATCAATTTTGCATAATATTCGCTATCCAGTCGGAGAGATCAAGTCCAAAATATATCCACCCCAAGGACAGGGAACTCTTCTTTTGAGTCGGAGGAATGCTCTCTTTTTTTTCCAGGCAGCGGGCGCTCACTGCAGTTTAGGCGGCATGAGCGTTCTCGATAATGGTCGCCAACTTAACTACGTGAAATATTTTAACAATATGTAAGCGTGGTTCTCATGAACGAATTTATATCGATAATGTATGACTAATGTGGCGATATGGATACGTTGGTGATCACTGATGTACAATAATTAACGGTTTTTTTTATAAAGTATATTTTAATTTGTCAGAAACGTATTCCGACGTACAACATTGGCCAGCAATTGTGTAACTAATTTCGTTGAACCTGACCGCTATACATTTTTCTGATCAACTTGATGGGTTCCGCAATGTCAATTATTCATTTATCAGATTTGCATTGATTTCCCGCGTCCACGTCGGCGTCTCAAACGGTGGCATCCTGACTGAAAATGAGCGCGTTACAAATTGGCGCCAAAAAAACACCAAGAATAAATTGTGACATCACTTACGTCAATAGGATAAACGGCACCCGGCTAAAAGATCCCGCCGCTCAGCCCAAATCGATTTTAGCCCGCTCGTACCGGAAACTCGGATCGCGGGGACGTGAGAGTGGGAACAACCGGAGAAGTATTATCGGATCATCCGAGTCTCTCGACAGAGCCCGCCACCAGTGTCTAAAAGAAGCACTTCGGACGCGAAACCGCACAATGTATTTGACCGAAACGCAAAGTTTGAACAACTGGAGCTTTTAGAAAAAAGATCGGGAACCCGAGTCACACCAAATATTGAAACTGCAGCTGATCCTTCCTGCATCAGCAACAAAAACAAATAGTGGAATGTGGATGCACAATTTTTAGGTCCACTCGCATTTCCAGTTTTCAATCGCGCGGCAGATTCGGCTAATTTTCCACACTGTGCAAAGTCTACGGAGTGCAATTTTCTAGTCACACCGGAAATAGTATTTTTTCCTAACTTCCACACCCGATCCAAACGAGTTCTGATCAAGTGATCTTCTCGAACACCCAGCACACTAACTAACTACAAACACCGACAAGAAACCACCAACAATCTCTCTTGCACGAGTGGGCAAGTTCTCTTGACTATTATTTGAAAATCAATCACCGCGAGTCGAATAAAAGTTGCCAAGTGTCTAGCAACTTGGTAAGTAACACTCACGCCAGTTTCTGCAATTAAAATAAATATATTGACGTCACCATCGTGAATAGCGGAAACCGGAGAAGAGTTAGTCGAAATTCATTCAACACCAACTGGAAACGACAAACGAAGGTGATGGAAATTCGACGCCCGACCGCCTTCCAACTGAAATCCCCGTATGCAGTTTTATCAATCGATCAAAGAACGGGTCCAATCCACCAGGACAATTCGCCGGTGTGTCTAATAAGCACGGGGCCAGAACGATGCTGGTGGAGAAGGGCCTTGGAAGCGGTCGAGGCCACCCTAAGCCGGGTTGACCGACCGACCGATGCCGGCCATCACGAGTTCAGAGAACCACGGCAGCGCCGGTCCCGGTCGGACTGGGGGGGGAGGGTGCGCCGACGAGACGACCCGACCGTGGCCGCAACCCGAGTCCGGGGGGGGCCAAACGTTGCACCACCAGATGGAGCTACTGGAGATAAGAGAGGCGATCCGGTCCGGTCGGAGCTCGCACGCGAAATGGCAACGCACGGTCGCGGTCGGCCAACAAAAATCGTCGGTCCGGGGTGCGTTGGAAAACCGACCCCCCGCCCCAACTGGCAACCCACTATTGGAACACGCCACCCCCTTCTTCACACACACACACACACACACACCAATGGAACAGCGAGCCACAGTTCTTAGGTTGTGCATGTATGGAACACGCATCACGTGCGTGCGCTGACATCATCGCGGGGAGAAAATCTGCAGCGCGTACGTCATGCCTACGTCATCAGCGCGCGCGCGGTACAGATAGAGGTTAATGATTTCCTTCGGTGCAGGCACGGCCAAGCGGGTGGGTGCTGTTGGGTGGATGTGGCACGGCGGAGGAGGAGAGGCTGCGCGCGCGTTCACTGGCGCATGCGCGGCTCCCTGACACGTGCACGGCCACACACACACACACGAGCGCGCGCGACAGTTGGATGGGGGTGGAGGGGCGCTGCGAGCGCTCGTGCCGGATCAGAGCGACACACCCCTTGGCTGTCCTGGTCAGGGACAGGTGTTGAGGACCGACTCTACTTATGTGATCGATATAGAGATGGTTCAAGTGTCGGGCAATTTTAAGTGACTAATGGTATATGGCAAGATGGGTGTATTCCTTGAGAGGAATCAAAACCGGGTCTAGCCAATTAAAAATTAGTATAGAGCGTCAAAAAGTGTTATTTTAAACGGATGCATTAAACTCTTTAACAGCTTTCCATTTGATGCCTTTTAGTCAACCATTGAACTTCGAATTGAATTTCGGATTAAATATTCGACAAAGGGGTGCAAATCAGATGTTTCAGATAATTAATGATTGACCTAATTTTAATGCTTTAAATATTTGTTGAACATTTTGAAAAATCTCGGCGCATTCAAATTAAAATTAGGTCATGGATTTTAAGTGGCAATTACTCTGTATGTGCATTGTTTTTTTCAGGGATCAAAATCTCATTTTTTTTTAATAAAATTTCCTGCTTTTTTTTTTGGTAATGCGGTAATGATGACAGTCAAATTGAAAAACCCAGTTAGACAATATACCCAGCAAATTGCCCAGACAATTTTTTAAGAAGTAGCCCAATACAATAGAGGTCACTGGCGGTTACTTATTAGCGTATTGGCATCAGCTCCTCTGATCAGGGGCAACGTTCAAGTGCCTCAGGAAATGCAGGAAAGTACTCCAAGGGCCAAAAGTTGGGTGGGGGTCAAGTGGTACAAAATTAAAAACAAAAAACGGCATCGACGCAAAAGAAATGACAAAAACAGTCGAAATAAAACTTAAAATTTAAACACATATTATACAACCATTAAACAGAAAATATTAAATCTTGCAATTGGATGTCTGTTTTCATGCACATGGTATCGTATAGTTGAAATTGCCACCACTGGGTACGCTTTCAAGTGACAAGGTTTGAAATATTAGCCCAAATACATACGAAAAATTGAACATTTTAATTTATTGATATTTCGACGGTTACCACACGAAAGTTACTCGCGAAAAAAAAAATCAGAGTCAATGACCAGTAAACCAAGTCCATAATTGCCTCTCCCATTTTGGTCGAAAGGTACACGAAACTGAAACGTTATTTAGTGGTAATGCGAGGTGCCAATAAGTTAAACAATAATGTACTTACTTGCGATTTCTAGGCACAGATGGTTCAACGACAAGGGCCGAGCCCATAAAATTGAAACCTGCGAACAAAAAAATAAAATAAAAATTAGTTTTAATTTACTCAAGACAGTTCACTACAGTTACAGTTTCAACAGTACAATTACAGTTTCAGATTGTTCCAATAAGCTGACAGCACGGCGTATCTAAAATTGACCTCAAACGAAGTTCGAAATTCGGATGAAAGTTCAATGTTGGATTCTTAAATACAGAGTATTTTCTAGTTTTGGCTCGCTGTGGAACACGTCCACCACTGTTAGTTTGAACATCATCCTTCACGATTGGCAACACTACGGTTTGCTCTCGCCTATCCCAGCTCTTGTCGAGATAGTCACGTTTTTCTTTTCTTCGTGTGGTAACGAATTGGGTCCATTAAGCAACGGCAGGAGGCCGTGAATCACCCATTTACAAAAAAAAATAGCAACAACCCTCGTTGGCGTTTTTGTTAGCAAACTATAGAAACCAGGAGTTGCAGCTTTTTCAGAGACTATGACTCACGGTTCACCCACATCAACTTTTTGTCCCGAGAACTGCACCTCTACAGAAATATTCCTTAATTTAATATTCCCACATTCTCCTATTGTTGACATGCCCAGACTTAGTGAACTGTCCCGCCTTCTTGTTTGACCATGGATTGGTAAGATGGGTAAAATGAGAATACAAGAATAAGTGAATATATTCCGTTGCTGGATCTAGATATTGAAGCAGATTTGAACGGTATTGAATCAACGTATCAGATGCTGCTCTTGTTTTGCAAGTGGTCGAATCTAAGCAAGTCTGCTTACTGTAGAGAATACTTGTTTCCCTGCATTGGTGACAGGCGGTCACAAGATTTTGTCCTGTTGCATATTTGAATACATCAATTATGGGGGCTTTTTGGGTCATCCGCACAGCCAACCCTAGCAAACTGACGTATCGGAGCCACTATTGCTGACCACAAAAAACATACGCATATTCGAATTAAGTCTAATGACGATAAATAAATAAAATAATAAGCACGCCGAATTCGGCTTTGATGACCAATAATGCTAGATGGGATAGCAATGTAATCAAGACAGTTTCTATAACTGTTGGATTATTTATTATACTAATGGATACAACAAAGCCTGTCAAGATTCCCGCAGCTGCCAGGACAGGACAGACTTAGTAGCCACCGCATCCTCCGAGCGGGTACAGAGAACTTGCGCAAACAAGCTGAATCTTTTAAGAGCGAACATGCCGATGCAAAGCTGTTTGTGCAAGGCGGACGGACGGATTCCTGCATCCGTTGCAGCAAACGGACACTGCAGGTTAAAACAGAACATGCCCCCTCTTCTCCCCCATCTTTCAAAAGGTACAAAAAAGCAACTGTCCAAAAAGCATGCCGGCAAAGTCATGACAAACGCAGACGGTGCAATAGGTACGCTGGCGAAGAGGTGAAACTGAAATTCGGGGCGTTCTTGCTCTCTCCATCGAACTCGCCACGTCGTGGGGGTGAAGGAGGCGAAACTCCCCTCTCCCCTCACATTTCGGGGGCTGACAATAGACTATAAGGGCCCCCGAATCGCCAATTCCACGAGGTCAAATTTGGGTTTGCCCATTTCCCCTCTCGCCCAACAATCACAGGATTTGGGTCCCCTCGATTGGGAGATCCCAGCACACCGCATTTTTCCTGGGACACCCCATGCATTGGCTTTTAGGGCACCAAATTTTGTGACCTTCAACACAAACGCCTGTACAGGGGATGGCAGGGAGGGGAGGGGAGGGGGATGGTTAGAAAGCGGTAGGTTGCTGCAGTAACCTAAATACGGGTAAACCCAGTCCGATGTATTGCTGGAATAACTCGTGGCGATCGCTAAGCGAGAACACAAGGTGGCGCTACAGTCTACGAACGAACGTGTTGACGGGTGATTCCAGAAAGGGTCACTAGCATACACATTGGCAGCGTCACAATAGCCACTTAGGAGGGGGAACGACGCGAAGCGGCAAGCGGCAGCCATCTTGAAAACACGAAATCGGGCGGTGCTGCATTTTATTTTTTTGTCCGGCGTATGCTCTTACGCAAACTCGGTGAGCGAAACGTGGACCGCCGAACCGGTGACGGCGGCGGGCCAACGACCCTCCCCGCGAGACCAACCCCCTCCCCCCGGGAATTACGAAGATGGGGAAAATCCAGTTTACACCCCTGCTTTTACCAATCCCGATTTGAAAGGCCTTGGAGATGGCAGGCGTTCTTCATTCCTGTTCGTCCGGCAGGCGGCGTAGTGATAGAGCGTGTTACGAATTGAGACTCCCCTAGCGAATACACCGGAAAGCAATACGCGCCCTTGTCTGAAAGAACTTCAGAGTTGAAGGAGGGGGCCTCGTGGGCAAAACTCACCGTTTAGCTTATCGATGGCCTTGTCCGCCGAAGTTTGGTCAGGGCAGTCGACGAATGCATAGCCGCCTTTCTTGACCAAGACGTTCAAACAACTGATGCTGTGGTCCTGGAAAAGTTGTCTGAGTGTGCCCTCGTTCACATCCGCCGGCAAACTTCCTATATACAGCTTATTCATGTCGTGAGAATATTTAAAAATTCGTAGCAAAGCGAAAAAGGCCCCGGCCGCTCTCTCCTACGCGATACGTACACAACACACACACACTCACCCAACCAACGACTCTCATCGGTAAACTAGAGAGCAGGGACGGCTGCCTATCGATTGACTTCTGCCCTAACAGCGTGTGACGGACTAATATAATGAATATTGATGGTTTTTTAGCTTTACATATCAATATATCTTACTAACTATGTAACTTATTTGCTGAAAGCATTTGCATAGGATGAACATATTGGAAATCTGGTACCCAGGATTTTAATTGCATCTGTACTCTATGTGAATCACCTCTATGGCACAATCACAGCGAGAGGCGGGGAAGGTCATGACAGCATTGTGCCAGCAAAACGGATAGTAAAATTTGTGCTTGCTTCGGCACACAGAAAATATGAAAAACGGATCTTAAATTCGCCATTTAAATATAGCAGCTGTTTCTTATTATTTAACTATTTAAAATATACTGTAGGCTCTATTTTGATTGATATTAGCGACGAAATCGATTTATCAGAGAAGGTGACCCCCAGAATGTGGTGTATCTCCCCAGAGGAACTATGGGCTGGCGTCCTCGCGCCACCGGAGCAAACTTTGCATGACGTCATCATCGCAGTCCGGGACCATTCATAGTTTTACGATTCCCGCGAAACTCCGCAGCCAATCAGCGGTCTTCATTGGTCCCGCCAAATTTTAACAGCGTTCTTTTCTTTTCGTCGCCATTTTTTATTTTTGAACATATTTGCAACGACAAAAAGTGGAAATGGGAACACAATCCTTGCTCTCTGGATTTAATTTTCGTGAAAACGACACAAACGACAAGGATATATTTTGTTGGCATTGTTAGTTTGACATAAAATAATTCTTTCAGCTTGTTCGATTATTTTCGTGGAATGCATAATCGTTTTGGGACCTCTGATTGAGATAATGTCTTTGGGTTTAGCTTTATCATCTTTATGAAAGGAATTTATGATTTTTTGTAAACAAAATTGATCAGGCGTTTGTATCACCTTCAGTGTTGTACGTCACCCGCCGTAACTTCCACCCCAAGACCGGACTAACCCACTTATGCTAATATCCTAGTTACACTGGTCAAACACTTTTTTTTATTATTATTTCCTATCCTTGCAGTCGCTGCACTATTGGCGTTTCTGTACTCCTAAAGGTGCTTAGGCACTATGCGAGGGGCACTTAATCTAAGCATGCTTTGCAGGATGTGTTCCAACATAAGGTAAAATCAACGCGTTCGTGCTTAAGACAAGAACGTCCATCTCAAAGGGGCTCAAGGATATTAAATGTGCTTGAGAAGGTGCTCGCTAATCCTATATCCAAATCCAATCGGTAAAGCCTAATGGCTAGTTCACCATGTGCAAGCTGTTCGTAGAGCAGGGGACCCATTTTGGGCTCAATCTTCCTACGTTACGTTCACATTACCCAAATCAGCCAATTACAACTTGGGGAAGATAACTACACTGAGGAAGATTGAGTCCAAAATCGGCCCCCAGAAATTTCGTCTGCTATAGAACGACTTGCCTTGCAAGAACTTGCCAATGACAACGGGTAATTATATCTTATATTATGAAACAAAAAAAAACAAATACGAACGGCTTAACCAAATTGAATGAAATTTTACCTGCAGATTGTTCCTCACAATAGTTGTCTAGCGACGAAATTTTAGATCTCTATTTTCAGTATTTCACAATAAATTAGCCATTATCAAATTCTTACTAATCTCCCATTCGCCTCAAAACAAAGTATGGCGTCTCCACATCAAACGAATGAAGTTGTTGATCTCACGTGAGAACAAAGCACACCAGATTACAATTCCAACCACATACGCATTTATATTTACCAGAAAAATATTTCCAATATAAAATCCAAATAAAAAGAAATCACATTATTAAAAAAACAAAATAAATCAAAACGATATTTTTAAAAACGATTATGCTACATTGCAACATACAACTTTGCCCGCTCTAGCACGTGATGGAACCGTGATTTAAAATGGTTTCGCACATCGATTAGACGATCACCGTATAGAAAGATTACACGATGAACGCAAACGATAAAGGTAATCGTATAATTATCGTTTAATTAATTTTATTCAATTTATTAATCATTTTTTATTCCGGGTAATTCTTAACCCTGGCGAAACCGGGTAAACTTCTAGTAATCACATAATCATCAAACTAGGATATACACTGTAATCATGAGCCCATACCCCGCAATTCCACTAGAATATTTCGGAGTGCACATAAAATATCATTTGGTTTTCACAAAATCAATATACGTGTAGAAATTTACAAAATAGCATTTCTATATTTGGAAAACCTGCCACACTGGCAGCAGGGCTCTACAAGCGGCTCTCTGGGCATCCGAGACAAGGGCCAGTTGCATCACAACTTGTCCAGGAATAAAATATTTCCTTGAGCGCTTAAAATTCAAATTCGAGTTGCATGGAATTGACTTGACCAGCACGTTATCGACTTAACAAATCAAAACCTTTGCGTTTCGTGAGATCGATTGTTTCATTAGATGGTCACCAGAGGGCACAACACCCTTTGCTTAATTTCATTAAAAAATTCGGAACAAATTCAAATTTTCCGAAAATTATGACACTATGAAAACCAATCAAAAACGAATTTTTGTAACCTACTCCGAATAATTGCGTTACCAATATCCTAAAAGATATTAAGTCGTCCACTAAAATGTAGCTTTCATTCATTGCTCGTTAGTTTCGTTGCGATTTGGCGTTATAACTATCACGCACCTGGTGGCCGGATTTTGATGGTGACTCCGATGAACAACGTCTGCAAAAATGCCGTTAGATCTACTAACGTTTTCCAGAAAATTACCCAATGGTCAACTGTTTTTAGCCCAATCAGGTCGTTTCCAATTTTGACACAATTTGTCAGTTTCAATTTCTGGATGCAGCCAAATGCAGTTAATTTAACAAAAGTCGTGGGACAAGGGGCCCTGAATAGCAACGATATGGAACCATACCAGAGATGGATGTTCGGGGAAGAATCGGTTGATAAAAATGGGTGGCAGTGGTGGTGAAATAGGGGGGTGGGGGAGGTAGGCGAACATGGCGACGGTTCTGACGTCGGTGCGCCCTACTTGTTAGGCTGCTGCGTACGAACTGTGACGTCATCGACCGACTTCCCATTCTCCCGCCCGCCGCATGGCCCGCACAAACGCGATACAGTTCACCGGTCGGGCGTCATCCATCCCTTCATCTCTCCCCCCCCCCTCTATTACCCCTCTTCTATCGTTGCAGCATCCGTCATCCGCCAGTGGCGTGGCAGTCGTGACGAATGCATCGACATCGTCTGCCGCTAGTGGCGCTGCGTAAGCTACGCAATATAGGATGGTCGGAAATATTGACATTTCAATTGCAGAATCAGCTGTCCATGACCGAATTGTTGACTATATTATTTTGTCACATTTGTTCACGAGCGTTCAGAGTTGAACCAAAAAGGTGACGTTTTATTACTTTTTTTTAAATATTTCAAATCCACGCAATTATCGCAAATCCTGCACTAAAATCCAACCAACTTTCCCCCGTTTTCGTCGAACCTTTATCCGCGACCCACAAACGATTCTCTCTCTCTCTCTCTCTCTCTCCCTGGAACCCCTGCCCCTTCTCTTGCCTCCCCCCTCCTCAATCCCCAACACCACCACCACCAACAACCCCTAGTCCATTGGGTCGTCCTGGCAACCGTATCCATGGCAACACGGGCTGGGAATGACGACAACAGAACGTGCGTGCGCACGTGCCACAAAATCCAATGGAATTGTTCCTTTTTTATATATATATATGTACATGTAGATGTCCCTGTGTATAGGCCTCGCGTATCAGAATACAAGCCACCTGGTGGCGAAAGGTGGAAACTTGAGGAGTCTATCTGATCTATTGCGAGACGTGATACATCGCGATTGCCATCGCTATCGACATTATCATCGTCAATAGGGTGGTATATTATATTTTGAACGTCAATAAAAAGTATCTTTTTGTTCGATTTAACAACTTCTCAGAATATGACCTGGAATTATTTAGCGTGTTTTGTCGCGCCCCATATCCTATTTTTGTCAACGGTCGCTGCATTAAAATGGATCGTGAGGGTGTGAACTATCGGGGCGACCATTCGCATTGGCCTATGCGCATTCATTTGATGCCGGACGAAGAATTGGGACTAGACCTTTTTTCCGACGCGCGCGCCGTGACGTCAGAGGGGGTAGATGGGGATGAATGGTGGGCGGTGGGGAAGAAGTGGGTATAAGAAAAACGCGCGCGTGTCCAAAAAAGATGGCGATAGATGTAGGTGATTGGAAATGCAAGTGGGATGACGAAGAAGGAGAGGCTATGGATGAGAAGGGAGGGGGGTTATAATGTAATCCGGACCGAGGACGGAGGGGGGGAGGGAGAGGTGTGGAGGTTCGTTGGCAGTGTGCAGGCATTAACCCCCCCCCCATCCCTCCCCAAAACACACACACACCAACCAATACCCCTCTTTCACCTTCGCCTATGACGAGGCGTTGTCATGACAACGCTATATAACCGGTAAATGACCTCGCGGCGAATAAAATAGAGGGGTTGGTGGGCGAGTTGCTTTGCCCAGTCACAGGACTGGACACTATTCGCCCGGCACCGTCACTACATCTGACGGGAAAATGACCAAACATCAAGATGGAAATTGAATTTTGCTGAGTTTTACCAATCAAACTACCATTTTTTTCACTTTCTATTTTCAACAATATTTAACACATGTTCATCAACTGTACTTGCCAATCGATCATCTGTATCAATACTCAATAATACAAGCATTTTTCCAAAATCATTAATGTTTTTTCAATTGTAGAAATGTCAGCAATACTTAAGCACTATTTGAGGCACCAGAACACAAAAAATACATAAATTGATGATCTCTTACACGCCAGAACAATATCGAATCCACGTTTTCCCTAATGTTATCTTATTATCTAAGACTATAAAACACAGCTGTCGTTTCTGTGTATTTATCTTTTGTTCCATTGCTCGCAAACGACGTAACGCAGTGCCATGAAATGTACATGTACAAATGATGTAGTGTTTTACCAGATCGCCTCCTGGATGGGGGGGGGGTGTTAGGGTGAACACCATCATCGGTGGGCCTTCTCAAGAAATATCTCAAAGGATATCGTGCCTCAAATTTAAAGGTCAGAGCTGTTTATTTCAGGTCTTTAAATGAATAAAAAATAGCACTACGGTCGCCTCGCCGGCGAGTTACGTGTTGGTGGCCACATGGTACATGGTGGGAAATAGTATTTTATTGACACGTGTCGCCATGTACCGGTATTTAGAGAGGGAGAGCTGATATGCGGGATGTTAGAATGGGTGATGCTGATCGATAGGGGGACAATTGATATGCATCATGACAGCTTTTGAAACATGGACCACCTGGGTCATGGCGTGGTGGTTGCAAATAAAGTTCACAAACATCTTCCGCACTGCTGAAAATTATGATTCCACTTAGTGATGGGCGAAACTCGTATAACATTCAATAGTGTGTCTCGATGGTGACGCTTTACACTTTTCTGAATATTCGTCGGGTTATGATCCCGGGCGAAGCCTGGTCCTGAATTTTTTTGTTTAATTCGTCAGAAAAAAATTGCATTCGTTCGCATTAGCTTAAATTTAGAATTAAGAAATTTAGCGAAATCAGAGTGACGTCCTGTTCAACTTGCTACTACTTAAACAAATATAGGATTAATACGTAAGAGACTACGACATAACGAACATAAGACCTTTTTCAGAGTTTTTTAGTCAAAAATTTTCAATAAATACTGGTACATTGATCTTTTAACATTTTCGGCATGTCTATCTAAGTGCGATCGACACGACTTACTATTTCCATTTAAACTTTAAAAGTAGATTGATTGTAAGGTTCTTCTACAAGTCCATTGTGCTTGAAAAAAAATTAGAATTACATATGCAAACTGCTGTTGAACCAGCTCCAGCATGCCGCATCTCCCCCCCCCTCCATTAAGGGTGTCGAGTGGCAGAGAGGTAGCGAGTTCGCCTCTTAGCCCGTGATCGCGGTTTCGATTCCGGCCGACACCTTCGGAATTTTTCGGGCGAG
>JAQGBY010001028.1:0-33602 GCA_034698785.1 Mycogona germanica
ATGTGGAGACGCCATTTTTTAAGTTTGAAGCGAAAGGGAGATTATACAAAATTTGGTAACGGTTGTTTTATTATGTACTATTGCAAATCGAGATCTGAAATTCCGTTGCTAGCGAATTATGATGGTGGTGTACTAACGATATGTTAAATTTTATTTACAAATTGCATAAAGCTTATAAACAAGAATATTTCGTATTCCAGTAACAAACATTCCTGGATATTTAGTGCCGTGCTACAAAATCAAACTGCTTACGTTGGTAGTTCAAGATTATAAAGGAAAGGAAATGATAAGAAAGTTGGGAATGGGGGTCTCGTATAATCGAGACGAGACCGATAAAAGTTGCCTTTCACAAGACAAACATTGTATTTACCTCGTCATGAAGGTGGAAAAACGATAGTATCTCAGCATACAATTTATAGGGGTCATGTGAGGGATTGTGGCGAGCGTGTTTACCATCTGTGCCCGAGACACCGGTTCAATCCCCGACCTCTCTTTCTCTCTGGAATTTTTCGGGCGAGAGATATTCTTAAAGCCAAGTGATCAGTGCCTGTACAATATCAGGTGCACGTTAAAGATCCCTATCTATGCAGCTGTTACTAACCCTGGTTTAGGAAAAATTACCGGTTTGACCCCTGGTGGGGTTTTATGGCTAACACGCTGCTGGACCTCCTTAACAAATATTTTTTTTAGCGAAACATTGCGAGAGCTGGACTGGACGAAATCTTCTCGTCTTGAACAGTGTATGTCATTCGACTGCGGTTGTATGAGCACATTGAGGCAATCTCCTGAATCAAACATTTGGCATGGGCATGGGCAACAATTTCAAAACTCCGGCGAAGAACAAGCGATACGTCGAATCACTCGCTTCCGTGATCGCAATCCTCCAAGTGGAATCCCGATCCCCAGCAACGAGGTCACAAGGATCCCTAATCCCTTTAAAATAGCGCGCGCTGAGCTTCCAATCATGCTCAAAGCCTGTAGCAATTTCACGAACATTAGAATGGTCTTCATTACGGATCGATAGTTCCAGTCGATCCGATGCTCAAACCAATAGGGATCAAATCCAGAGAAAATGACTTTTATACCGCAGTGTCGGCGTGAGCACAATCTGCTCACAGCGCCGCCTCAATTTACCTAAAAACGGGATACCAGTATCCCCTAAGGCGTCTACCAGAGATAATGAGGGCCTGGCAACCTCTCAAATGTGTGGGCCGAGTTGTCAGAAGCAAGGGCCAAAGTGCCAGACTGCTAATTTTCATACTTGATTTATTATTCGTAGACAATTATTTTTCAAAATTAATGTTTGTTACTGATCGCAAAAATTAACTTAACAGAAAAGAAATTGCATTTATCTTAAACTTCAGATAGTTAGTACACTCGAATTTTTCTTCTTTTGCGCATCACCTGTGGAAGTGTGGTTTTCGATAGTTCAAAAGGTGACAATCATTTTTGCTTTTGTGACGTCACTAGCCCCGCTTCATCCTTTTACTCCAACTGCAACTTCATTCAAACCTCCCGCCTCTCAGTCTCCACTAATTGCCGATAGATGGCGGCACTTGTCCGTAACCCATCGCACCCACCATGAGATCACCACATGCTCGCAATGGTTTCTCGCCGACGTCCATAGACGTAGTGTTATTTTTACTGATTAAAATCATAGATCATGAACGCAACAAAATAAAAAACTGTAATAAACTGCATTTCTCTGCATACGAGTACTGTGTAAATTTCAGCGCTCTGTGTTACACTGTTTATGAGCTATCAAAGAACGATTAAAAAAACACCAACTTTGTTTGAAAGTATTACATTTGGCTAATGAACGACTCATTGAAGTGAGTGAATTGGTCAGTTCATGCTGCTGAAACTGCAGCGTGCGCCCGGCACCGCATTGCCTGTCATACGACTCGTCGTAGCCCAGTTGGTCTAGCGATTGACTGTGGCTTGGAGGTCCCGGGTTCGATTCCCGGCGCGGGCTCTCGAAAATTTCGATCCCGGGGTACTGGTCGTGCCCCTCGCATAGTGCCCGAGCACCATGAGGGGACGAAACGCCTGTAGTGCGGCTGACTACAGTTGAAATAAAGAAAAATGAGGTCTGAGGTCTCCGGCGAGTTACATAGCCGCTCCAGACATATGTAATTGTTTAAATCAAGAGATGAGGAATTTTTCACCACCTCGCCCCAACTTAGATCTCGGCTGCGCTAATAAAAACTGTCAACTGTCAGAACCCCACTAACCAGAAATAGAGAGGCAAAAAGAAAAAATAAAAGCGAAAAGAAATATCGTCCAAACAGAGAACCCGTGGGGGGCTCAAGACCAGAGTCAGCATCCCCCCTCCCAGGCGAATACAAGGTTATACGAGTACTTGTTTTGTTTGGCAATACTCGAAACACGTTGGCATTTTTGTCGTTCTCTCCAATCGGCATTCTGGCTAGACAACCGTCACTGTACTTTACTATACTTTCGAGTATATATGCACAAACGCGTGGCACCGGTCCATGTAGCCAATACGTAAACTGTTGACATACTTTCTTTATAGCTCGTGTGTGTGTGCGTACGCCGAGGTCTATATACCGTATATGAGAAACGCATACATATGTATATATACCTGCCCTTTAGTCAGTCTTCTTTAAGCCGTTTCACCAGACGGCAACATAATTGGTCTGGCGCATTCCTAATGGTTTGTAGGCTGTCACTCCATTTGCCAATAGTTCATTCATCTAGGTGACAAAATACGGCTGACGCTCCACACGAACGAGTTGGGAAATCGACAGGATAGGAAACGTCAGATATACTGTAAACCGGTCTTATTATTTTTTTGGAATGCTGGTAGAAATTGTCGAACCATGTTCGCCAGCTTAATTTTTTTTACAGTATTTATTATAGGGAAAGTAAACGCATCACATTTCGGTCAGATTGAACTGAGTCATCTTAAAATGAGTTTTCCTTCTACTGGTCAAACACGGTGGCGTCTGCGAGAATGAAGAAAAAAATATAACAAAATAAAATTTAACTAACACAACTGGTCACACAAGAAATTATCCATCGAAATTATAGCAAATAAAAACATCTTTCGAGAAACCAGAAATGACCTGGAACTAACTCTATTCATGTACTTAATTGGAACGGTGTTACATTTAAATGTTCTAATTTTAAATAACGTGTATTTATAAATCAGTGAAAGTGAATATTTTTGCTGTTTAAATAACTTATTCTATATGACATTAGGAAAATGGTATGTGATGTAAGCTGGAGATTTCTATAAGCTAAAGTGCTTACGAGTCCAGTTGAAATGAATTTTCTCTGTTGATATGGCTCATCTGTCATGGCAGCTTCAAGTGCTTCCCAGAAAACTATTCCGTCAGCTGATCACGTCGACTCGAAACTTCAAACTAGATTGACAGTGACATATACATAATACGTTTACCCTTCGATACTAATTTAAGATAAACGAAGTAGGCTGTACAAGCGAGACTGATACATAAACAAAGGCGCATCGTATTTATATGGTTTTGTTTAGACATGTCATGGCCATAGGGGACAGAATTAAGGTCGATCTGACACTATAAACATGGCGCTCATTATACAGTATAATTATGTAAATCAGTGACAGGCCGCCTCTGTATACAGAGATATAGAGGCGGCAGACAGTTTACACTGAGCCCGGGGACCTCACGAAACGAATGTTTTAAAAATAGTTTAACTTGTTTGTTGGTAGATAGTTTTTGACATGTAGTTGGACGAGTGATCTGGAGGACATACGATGGATGTCACATTAAAGTTTTACTTAGTTATACATTATTTAAATTGGCGGTAAAAGGTATTCGTGTGTGGCAACAACTAAATGTGTCATACAACTTCGTGTGTCCGGAAGAAATTCGGGATGAAGATACAATGGTCGACGCTGGTGGAGAACTTAAGCCAGTTTGAGTCAGTCGATTCCAAGACTCGATGTGGTGACGTCACTTTCCTTAACTTTCCTACAGAATAGTCCACCTCAAGTAAAATTGCGGCATTGCAACCAACGCCAATTTCAAATCTCCCCATCCGCTTTTCCATATGCCAAATATTAGCGGGTCAAATAAAATATATATATACACACACCCAAGGGAACATTTACTAGAGATGTCGAGGGACGCTGGGTTTCAACCGTGCAGAGATGCGATTACAAGTTGTCAGCCAGAAAAATAAGCAACATATCGTCTTATACACTCGTAACAAACGCCATTTTTATTATTATTTTCCGTTATGTCGACGTCGTTCGTATCACGGTTGTAGGGTTACGTAATATACCGGGCTGACACACAAGCAACAGGTAATATACCCCACGTATACAGTACATGTAACAAAATCCGGTATATCGACTACTTGATTTAGACGTGATACGTCAGATGTACGTAAGCCGGTCTAGACCTTAATTGCCAATATGAAAACAGAACGTTGAACGAACAGAGCGTAAACGTGTTAAAAAATTATTTTTAATAAAAATGTTAGAGCGCATTTTTTTTAAAATATGCCTTCATGTACTCGGATACGACAGATGAAGTGTTCAAATGCAACAATAATAATTACAGTAATAATAATAACAATAATAATAATAACAGCAATGACAATAACAACAATAATAATAACAGGTAATAAAATGAGAATTAAAATTGTGAGGCGCTTTTTAAAATGTAATTTAAAAATATATTTTCAACTAAACGGAAGGGACAAACTTTCAAGATTGTAATATAGATTACATAATTGAATAATGGTTGAACTTGTAACTTGGCATTTTAAGGTGGTTCAATTCTCAAAGAGAATAAACTATTACGCGATGATCTATGATATAAGATACACATTCGAAGTACAAGCAAACACATGTAAATAATTCAAAAACAATATGGCCTATAGAAGTCCAATTTGAATTTAAGTACTGTGTAGGAGGGGAGGGGGGGGTTGAAATGAGTTTGTTCTGCCAGGGGCAATTCCAGATCTCTCCGGTCCTATGTATAGAGACGAGCGTCTAGGGTGTGATGAGAGATCGCTATTTCGAGATTATGCGGAAGAGAAATATGCACCAACAATCCCCGACTGTTGCCACTATTTTCGGCAAGACGGCAATCATAATAAAAAGGGTGTCCGCGGGCATCGCGGGCGAATACAATAAAATATATAAGGAAAGATGATATTATGCCAGCCTTTGCCTGCAGGCAGTTCTAGAGGTGCCCCAATCGTGAGGTGAATTTTTCGGGTCTCATTATCGACCAGTGCAACCACATGGCAGAGGCGATCAGAAATTATTTATGGTTAGGCTGGCGAACGCTTACAACATGTTTAAAGAAATTTACTTTTGCTGGGTATCACGCAAATTAACCACTTTTTGCTAGTATTTAGAGGCCATCAGTATATCATCTAGAACCTATTGTGCGACTCGTCGGTATTGCGACTGACTGTGGCTCGGTGGTCCCGAGTTCGATTCCCAGCATGGGCTCTCGATTGTTCGAGCCCGGGGTACTGGTGAAAATGTGCCCCTCGCAATAGTGCCCAAGCATAAAGAGGGGTACAGAAATGCCTATGGTAACGGAATGTAATAATATCAGTAATTAATAATATACATTTGTAATAATATCAGTCAGACCACTGGGAAAAAATCCTGTCCCACGAAATTCGTATTTATCAAAGTTTTTAAAAAGTGTATTTGACTTGAGAATCGATCAGCTATAAATCGATAAAGGTTATTAACTCCATTTAACGTATTGTAATCATTAGCAGAAATCTACATGTATATTATAATCCTGAAAGTTTGCCATCTTTATTCAATTTTTTTTCTTTAATCAATACCTTGGTATTTACTTACGAACGGCTTAACGAAATTGAAATAAATTTGAACTGTAGATAGTTCCGCTAATTTGTAGTCGAATGAAGGTTATTTCAGGTCTTGATTTTGAGTGTTTCTCAAGATATCAGCCGTCGAAGTTTTTTAAACATTGCCATTAAAAAGGAAAATTCTAATATGACGTCACCATTTGACCAAAATGGCGCTGAACATTCGAACATTAATCAAGTGATACCATTGATGCCAGCGACATTTGCCACACTAGATCCCAATTTATAATTGTTATTAAATTAATAACTCGGAGTACTACAGTTGTACTTTATAAAATGAGATGAAAAAACATTTTCGTTATGAAGAGATTAGATATTAAAATTGTCAAAAGTTAGGAAATCCAGTTTCTATTTAAATCACATGTTGCGGTGCCATTGCCATGACTTTATTAACGCATTTACTAAACGCATCTACAACGCATTACGATTTAAAAAAACATGGCGGGAGACAGCCGAGTGTGACCGGAATATTTCTCAAGCACATAATAAAATTGTAAAAAATATTTTTATACTTAACACATTTAATACTAGGCCACATTCTGTACAATACAATAGTGTTCTAACCTATTTTCACATGTACAGTACGTAACATCGCAAATGAGAGAGAGAATCCTTTTGGATCCATAAAGCAGATCTCGTGCTGATTTTATACGAGCAACAAAGCAATTGCTCGGAAATTGAAACCATTTAGGAAGAGTCACTTTTACGACCGAATTAAAAGATGTTGCCAAGCTGTGAGGCAATCGTGTCATAAAGCGATATCAGTTATTGCCATAACTGAAACAATAGCAATTGTAACGCATAAAAATAAAAATAAGCACTCGCTAATTCATCCGGCTACCGTTTTCGATGTCTTAGCACGAACCAGACAACATTCGCAAAGTAGAACCCGAATGTTAACAACCTTTACAACAACAAACTTTTTCTTTAATAGAACAAACGACACCTCAACTGTACGTAGCGATGGAATTAGAAATCCTCGTACAATTTAGTTGGTCACGTTATGATTTAGTTCTTTCCTGTCGCCGCCATTACGAATAGACAATGGCTTGTATGCATTTGGCAATTTTTTTAGCACGTAAACAAGTGGCAATTGCCCAGCTACTTAAAACTCGCCATAAAATAATAATTGTGCACGACGTGTCGCTCCGGGCAACACTTTAAAAATGAAAAACGAGAAGTCTGACACCCTTAGATTATTATTTTCTTTTTTTAAATTTCAGAGATCTCCAATAGAAAAATCGTCTGTCTGATCAAAAAATTAACTGTGCACCTGTAGACAGGTTTGCGTCGCGGAAAGAAGCGCTCACTCTTACCGCGTGGCAATGCTTATCAGATCGCCGCAGCGGCACACCTTTTGACCGCTAACCGCACAAGTAAATCAAATTTTAGTGCACAGCACAATGCTTTGCGCAAATTATTGCGCTAATTTAGTGGAGAAGAAAAAAGGACGACATTATTGCGAAGTGCATTTACGGTGATGACCGCGGTTCACCGCAATCTCGCCGGCGCCCAGAGATAGAATAAACTTGAACCTAGACCGGATTCGAACCGGCAAATCTGAAAAGAGCGCTCTATAACCCCGAAGCACAATTCCATCAGCGACAGAAAGTGCAAAAACAAATTGCGAAATTATAAACCACGTAAATTATAAACTACGTACAATTGGAATGACAAAAAAACATAAAGTTTACTGAGACGCAAAATATTTTGAACGTAGCTGTGAAATGAAAAATCGTGAATAAGATATTCGTAGAGCGACTAAAAATAAAACAAACCACGAAACATTCTTCAAACTTCAAAATTGAAATTCTTCTCACAACTTCGTCCATTTCTAGAGAATCGTTCACGTTATTGTCGAAGTATCTGATGCGTTCGCAAAACTCCAGGAAAATTCGATCTCATCTGGTGGACGTGATCATAGATCACAACCAATATGAGGGAACAAATTTTTATTTTAGATCAAGTAAGTCGGTTTACCTCCTCGACGAGACTGTCCAACCGGCTCTCCATCAGCGATAGCAAATGGCCGTGCTGCTCTTGAAACTTGTTCTCCAGCGCGCCCACTCGCTCTTCCAGATGCATTACTTTGAAACTCTGCAAAGTCGTTAATCCAATGGAGGTGAGACAGATCGCAGCCCACAGTACGGACGACGACACGCGGGCGCAGGTCGCCGAATTCAGGCACGACTTGCCCGCCGACATCTTCCGGTTCTTGGTGGTGGCGGTGGTCGCGGCGGTGGCCGTCTTGACCGGCGCCGGACCACCATTGGCCGGACCAAACTGTGGCGGCTGCTGCTGCTGAACTTGCTGACGGACCGGGACGAAACCGCCGGCACCGTTCACCGGCAGGACTGTCGGACCGCTGACCGGACCACGCCTTCCGGTGGCGGGACTGCCGGACGGCGTCCGCGAGCCGACCGGACCGTCGCCGGATTTCGGTCGGCCCGAATTGTCCTCGCGTCGCATGGTGGGGTTGTGATCAGCACTGGACCGACAGAGACGGAACCAACTCGACGACGCGCATTACTAAGAATCGATATCTCTTGTTGGAACGGCGCCGGATTTGAACTCGACACACGAGAATCCACCTTACCGGTCACACACAACAAAACTTGAGCACAAACGTCTTCCCCACCTAACAACCAATCTACAGGTAACCTACAGAAAATCCACGTTCACTTCGCACAATTTTTGTCTAAACTCTTAACTCTTGGTCAACTTCAACGTCTTCAGTCTCAATTTGGTGGTCACGAATCCAACAATCGAGAGAAGACCTGAAAAAAAATTAAAATGTCAGGAAAGTGTTTTCCGGAGTGTTCGAGTGTATGCAAAGTTTTCTTTTTTCACTGAAACCGAGTTCGCGAACTACGAAAAACTGTTCCTCGATGCGGTTGGTGGTGTTGGTGGATGGAGGATGGATGGATGGACGGGCCACGAGCGCGTGGACCGGTGGACCGGAGGAAAAGCGCGCTCTCACGAGTTCCTCACGATACGATCAACAACGGCCGACGACAAGAGCTTTTGTGCGGACTTTTTGCTTGCTGTGAGCGGAGAGCGAGGGAGGAGGGAAAAGAGAGAGAGAGCTTCGGCAAAGAAGTCTCCCTGTGCGTGGTGGCCACCGACGAATGATCTCCGGGACATTGACTAGTGCTGGGAAAACTGGAAAGCCAGACCGGGGGATGTTGTGAGTTCGCCACCATAGCGACCGGATTTTTAAGTTCTTTTGTCTTTCATGTCCCCTTGGTAGATAATAATCAGGCTTGCGGTACCTGACTTAGTTCAGCAAATTCACTATTTGTTGTTGCAGACTGTAGCTTTCCAGATACTGAAATTTCACTATGAACCTGTGGCTTTTTAATGACTACTTTGTCAAACCGGTCACGTGGGGCGCAGCACCAAGATGGCAAATTTACAAATTTTTAACATAATTGACAAAACTCATAATTTGAACCAAAATGATATTTTTTTTAAATTCACATATTATTAAACTATAAACGATAGTTCTAACGGTGGTAACACATATTTCATATTGAATTAACGTACGAATGTAAAGCGAGCATAACAGTCAGTTTCAGGGTGGTTCAATGAAATCGAGACCAATTTTGCATCTAAATAAATAAAACCTTTTGATCCCGATTTTATTGGACCACTGTGTATAAAAAGTTTTGGATTTTTCTTGGAGAAATCATTTTTGAATGGGTCACAACCGGAAATGGATCTATATGCAATCTAAATTTGTTTTTCGAAATTTTGCTCCTCCTAAACAGGGGACTAAGTAAAAAATTCCCATGGAGATTATATTATGGAAGATATTGCGCTGTTTGTTTTGTAACATTAGGACTTTCTACAGTTTGTAAATGCCCGACAGGAAATAATGTGACAATATAGGTATTTGTTACCAACATCCCAATATGCTAAAATGTAATAATCCAACTGCGTAAAATATATACTTTTCAAAACGACTTGAATTCTGGTTGTTATATTCTGCTTGTGGATACAGTACGGTCTGCTTATTCAACTAACTATTAATAGAAAGTTTTAAATGAGCTTTAATATCGCGGTGTTAACTAAAAAAAATATTAAGCAACGATAAGCACAATAAGAAGCAGCTTTGTCGGTTACAGTCCAAAATACTGAATAACTTTTGGCAGATATCCTTATTTCGATTGGTTCAAGTTTTGATTCAAATAAATCCAATGCGATGCAAAAACAATTCAATGCAAGTCACTTTGAACAACCTCATTAATATATATTAGTGATTTATTTTTTCGATGGCGAAAGTGTTTTTTTATGCATATAATTCCGGTCCAACCCCCTCCACTTCTTATCAGTTCAGTATCGCGCCACCAGGGTCGCTGTGCGCCGCTCATTGACAGAAATTTCCACATTCAAGAGCCGCAAGACCCCCTTCAAGCTCTTGTTCCTACGAGTGCAACAGACGTGACGGAGGACAGCATTATCTCTTTTTTTAAAAAAATAGTATGTGCCCTGGGCAAACAGTCAAAATTGGGCTCTCATGTTTCTTTCGAAAGTGTCACCTTTCCTTCTACTCCACCTTTGAAAGATGCAGGAGTACTTGGAAAATGGTCACAAAGCAATTTGCAAGAGTTGTAAATTTGGTGTTATTTTTTTGGAACAGAATATTTGAACGTTTCGTTTGGCTTTCTTTTTTTCTGCTTTTTGGAAGCAGATCAAGAACGGCTTAAAAAAATTATGAGGAAAAATTATATATTCTCAGAGGAAACTGAACCAAAAGCGGCTGCGCTTCGACGGAACCAGGAGGTACATTTTCGTCTTTCAATTTGATTCTCAAATCAAATTACGTCATCTGCGCATGCGCACAATCCCCAATTTCGCACACTATATTTTGTGCGCATGCGCAAATGACGTAATCTTGGGTTGAGAATCAGATTTGAAAGACGAAAATGTGGATCCTTTGTTCATTCGTTGCTGATGCAAATCCTTATTAATGGAAACCTTTTTGTGTCATGTCACACATTATTGCCCTCGTTGGTCCCTTTCCCTAAAGATTGTTCTGCATTGGAGGAGGATGGGGTATTGTATGGGGGTAAAGGCACAGAGAGCATTTTTTTTTCTTCTCCACACTGTTTTATGTTGAGCATTTACTGCACATCGCTCTCTTCACAACAGATTTTCCACGCCATGCCAGCATATCCACTGTTCACAAGTGGGTGCTTCAACGCCGGGTGCATTCGACATGCAGGAAGCCTAGCTGTTACGCGGTCAAGGAGGCAGCCAGTCGAACTAGTAATCGTTATAATTGCCAATTGGCTTCAATAGTTGGGGACCTCATTGTTACGGAAAGTCGGGCGGGCGAAAAGTTGGGCCGCAGACGCGGATCCATGATAAATGTTTTCCCGCCATACTTTTGAATATCGACGAATGAAGCTTGTAACGAGCCCTCGTGTGGCTCCATCTAGCGTTTGACTGAGAAAATCATCTCGCCAAATCGCTTCTGCGCATGCGCGCTGCCGTTCAGCAGCTCAGCGCTTGAAACACTGTTTCATTTAGGAAAATATAGCATTTTCGAAATTTCCGATTCCGAGATTTTGTCTTGGTGCGTTGGGGTTAAACGATCAATATCGGTTCCAATTTTAATATTGATTTTGGTTAATTGGCGATTGTAAAACGGTTTAGCTTTTGTGCAGGGTGTTGCGACAGATGTCTGCTGCAGGTGAGCGACTAATAACAAGGCACTAACAGAAACAGGTTTGGTAGATTGTAGTATTCATATCTTGACTTGGCTATGCGTCGCACTTTGCTAACGTTACTGATTTACTGACTGGATATGAAAGTTAGCAGCAGTTAGTTCATGTAGTGTTTTCTCAGAGTTCGAATCCAGGCGAGGGCAATAGTTTATTAAAATGTTGGTTTAGTGGTCGTTTCTCAATTTAATTGATGCCTGGTGGTAATGGTTTTTTCTTGTTTGAGCTCACTTGCCAAAAAATATCGATTATTTTTGTGAAGCTGTATTCCAAAGTGCCTAAAATCTGGTTTCAGTTTCATTTCTCAGGTTAACCAAAGTTCAGCATTTGCGTCCTGCTGCCCTGCTTCTAAATCGTGGCTTTGGAAGAGATATCATGGTAAATAATTTGTGTTTCAATTATTGATGGTTTCCTGACATTTTAATGCTGTGCATGTTTGTACGAGCGGATACTAAACATGTTTTCACGAACACCTTATGCTTATTTTAACCGATGTGAAAATACTGCTGGTATGGGAACCACTTAACTTATTTTTGCCGATCTACTAGTTCGACCATTTTGTGGAAGGCAAATGACAAACAAAGGTGTTACTTTGAAGACGAATACATATTAAGAGCAAACATTGACAAATTCAAATTCCGCCTAACAAAGTACTCAAAATGTCTCGGGAGCGACCCCTTCTTACGTTGCGTCGATCAGCCGGTGTCGTAATTATGTTGAGGAGCTCCACGCGTTCGATGTCTCAGAACGGCGACCTCCGGTTACCTTTCGCAAGAAAAGCCGGACTACCGGTACCGCTCCTCCGCACGTTGTATGCGGGGTGCCGGACCGGGCAACCTAATCGCAGAAATTGCCCGTAAAAAAGTCCCGTGCCGGATTTTCCCACCGAAACACCCCGTCCTTGACGGCAATAGGGAAGAGTCACTACAGGCCTGATTTCGAGGCAGTAAAAACTTATCCATTTTTGTTGTCCAAAGACCCAGACTACAATCCCACGCACAATCCCGACAAAGTCCCACGCGAATACGCGGAAAACAAAAAGTCCATATTTGACCGAATTGAATCTTTAAATTTTATCGTAGAGTTCATCCCTCTGGCCAACTGACCCAGCATAACGTAGAGGCAGGAGTGACCCCGTGTTTCAGGCGACAATCGCCGAACACGGGTCGGGTGACGGTGGCTCCCCTGGTGGCCAAACCGATGGCCATTGACCGCTGGGGGCGCACCTGAAGAGGTGGCGATGTAAGCGCGGATCGATAGCCGAAGCTATCGATCCAGCGCTTACATAAATGTTGTTTTATTTTTTCTCCATTCGTATACTTCTCTTAAAATGTCGGTTAGTACCCAAGAACGGATCATTAATATAAAAGTATACCCTAGTCAATGTTATATACAGTTTAGTGTGACATTTATTTCTTGTTGAAAGTGTCTCTAATTTTCTCATTTGTCATTTTTCAGGATAAACCTATCGAAAATGCAATTATCACCAAACTTACTGAAGCGCTAAAGGTAAGTTGATCCAGACTGCAGAAATAAACATGAGATTATTTTAGAAATTGTCGGTAACCCTATAAATTGTGAACTAATAAATATTTTTTTTTTTCAAATTTCAGCCTGTCCATCTACAAGTATTGAATGAAAGTCCTGGTCACAATGTTCCTAGAGGCAAGTATTGTTTGTTTTCCAGCACTAACGGATTCAGAACATTTAGGGGAAATATTGGTGAATTAAAAATGCCATATTTATAAAGAAAATAATTTACTATATTCGGGTAGCACAACTAACGTTGAATAAAATTGAATATTGTTTTTTTTTTGGGTGTAGGTGCAGAATCACACTTTCGAGTATTAATAGTATCTGAGGCCTTTAAGGATCAAACTTTAGTGAAGGTAACGAGTCAAGTTTCGTTTTTCCATTGATTCCATCCGACATTAATGCATTTTGAACAAATTTAAGAATACATTCTGACCTGTAAAAGCAATTTTGAGCAAAAATTGAATCAAATCAATCAAGAATTAAACTTAGAACGCACCATTTATAAATAAATTTCGACATCAAATAATCTTCGGCAATTTCATAAATTAAAAAAAATTCTATATGAATCTTTCCTCATGACTTATAATACTGGTATTTTCAAATATTCACAGAGGCACCGGTTAGTTCACGATGCGTTGAAAGAAGAACTGAAAGGTGCTATCCATGCTCTTTCGATACAAGTAAGTGGAGACACCTATCGCGGACTAGAAAATTTAGTGATGCCCTACTAGAAACACGGTAAACAAAGATCAATAATAATAATATTAAAAGCGAATTTGATTTCCCTAAGGGGATTTTGTTCTCAGATATGAGTGAAAGGGAACGTCTTACAAGTAGCTCTTTAAAATCATCAGTACAAACCTAATATTAGACCGGTCTCATAAATTTTTATTGCTCTTTGAGAGATGCACTTAAATCAAAATACTCTGTAGTGATTGGAAAAACTACTACACAAATCATTTACATAACAATTATCATTTGTTTAGTTTCCATGTTTCATAGAAATACAGCGCAATAAATACATGCGCAGTTCATCTCAAAGTTTTTGATTTTATGTTTTGTCTAGGCAAAATCTCCAGAACAATGGAACGAGACAGTTACCATGGACAAATCTCCGCCGTGTCAGGGGGGACATGGACAGTAAAAGTATCTCATGTTGTGAATTTTTGACTTGTTTCAGAGTCATTGCTTAGGTGAACACCATTATCAAGTATTTGTAAAAATACAGTAATAGACTTTGTGAATATTAAATTAAAAATCTGTAAGTCATGTAGTTGTTTCTTTTTGTTGTATTTCCATTTCGAATAAGTAACAAAACTTTCCTTCCGCTCAAAGCATCGAAAAATTAAAAATATTAATTCGTAATGGCTGTTAAAACGACCCGTCATAGCGCAGTTGGTTAAGCGACGGACTGTGCTTCGGTGGTTCCGGGTTCGATTCCCGGCGCGGGCTTTGGCTCGGGGTATTGGTGAAAATGTGCCTCTCACATAGTGCCTAAGCACTGAGAGGGGTACAGAATCTTCCTGTTGTGACCCGTCACTTCAGTGAATTAAAAAAAAATGAAGGAGTTGCTTATTGACTAGCAATTAAATTTTAGTAATTACATTTTTTTTTAATGCGAAACTAAAAATAATTGACTATTAGGACTACCAAGGCCAAATAAAAGGATGGAAAGGAAAGAATGGATGTTTCATGAAGAATTCGGAATCTCCAGAAAACATCCATGTGGATTTTTCCCCCGTTTTTTTTTCTTTCGCAACGTTTACTTTTGGTCTCCGCTTGCAAACAACGAACACTCGATCTCCAGCTTTTGACTTGAATGGTCGAAAATCGTAACGTTTTCATCGAACGGGAAAAGCAAGATTGAAAATGTGTAGAGTGGAAAATTTTCGCTTTGCCAGCGTCTGGATTTTGCTCTGTGACCTCATTTGAACAGAAATATGCTCTCGCGCGCTTATCACCCCAAGTGCGCTCGCTACCAGCCTCTCTTGTGCCTCTTCGCTTTTGTGTGCACTTTCTTTTCGCGTAAATCTTGTTATTCGGAAAGTGGAGGAACATTTTCGTGTACAGTCTCTCTCTCCAGCACTCGAGCGGAGCCCATACATTAGATTTAGCCTAAAACATACGTATTTCGGCACCATATGCAATCCCCCTCCTTATGGCCAGACGCACAACCAATCTGGAGGGGTATTTGTTAGAAAAAATTGAGCCTAGGGCAAGCTAGTAGAAATGACCCCCCCCCCTTACATTTTCTCATTTACCGCACACCAATTCATGAATGTGAAAACTGAAGACCTTTTGGAATAATTTTATCTTGACCCAATTCAGTGACATCAGTTTAATTAAATTGTTAATAATTTTTAAAAAAGCTTTATAAATCAATCTAAAATTATGTTTAATAATAATGTTAAATATGATTTTATGGTAATATCAATAACTTAATTTTTAATTTGATGTTTTCTCTAATATCGAATGATCATTAAAGCTGCATAAAAGTTGATTTTTGCATTCTACCAATTTGTCCTCAAAATTATTTTTTAAGAGGTCAATCCGCGTACAGCCGTCATTAATTTTCTCGAATTTTTATTTCAAAAGAATCTAAAGAATTTTATTTCATTTTCAAACACGAGTATTTCTCAACTGAGCCACCTGTGGTGTGTGTCCTGGACAGGTGACCCATGGCGCCCCTTAAAAGAGGAACTGCTTCCAATCTTGGTGGAAAGAGGAAGTGCGATCGAAATGGATGTTGTTTCAAGTGGCTGGTCGACTGGATCGCCCATAAGCTTTGTTTGCGGCTGGAAGTCAGCGTCCAAATTTGTAGGGTAAGAGTACGCATTCATATCCAGCGTATATATTCTTCTATGTATATATACATGAATACTGCATATACCTTTCACTTCTCAGTCGCCAACTGGCAAAGACATTTCGTCCGCTTTCTAGTCCCCTGAATAACCACAACAGTCGACTAACCAACTGTTCCTCAACACAGATAAAAACGTGGTTGTTTCGTTCCATATTTGATTTTAATTGAAAACAAGCTCGATTAAAAGACACTGGAAGTGTCTGGGCGGTAATTAACCCCGCAATCTAAGGCGTTATAGTAGTAGTCAACTGACTAAACAAATTGACATTTTTATGGAATAAAACGTAAAAGTGGCTTTAATCTGTTGCAGTCACATCGCGGTTGCCCCTGAAAATCCGAAAGTTGGCAATCACATAAAACATTGAGGTTGAACAAAATATTCCCACGCCCAACGGTAAAATTACATATTCTTTTGGGAATGTTTTCCTGAGAGCATTCAACCTTATTAGATGTACACTTATACAACGATTCAACTGATGACGAAAATTGTAATAGCAGCATATAAACACATAATTACAAGTGTATAAGTTTGCAACATGTTTTTTCATTGCAGCAGTTTAATTTTGTGAAGCACATTAAATACTTAAGAACGATGCTTGACGTGACTCGTCTTTAGTTTTTCTTCGTTAAGCAACTGGTAAATTTTATTATTTAATTTTTTCTAATTAATAAATTACATTCATTGTTTGATTTCTAGTCGTTTATTTCAAATGACAAGTATAGCCTTAAAATAAAAAAATAAAAAAAAACTATTCTTATGTGAAATGAACTGAGAAAACAGGTATAATCTGCATCGATTTGCCGATGATAGTGAGCCAATGATACGCGTCCGACTTTTGATATCTGGAACTAAGGTCGGGGTGTCTCAGGTGGATATTCCCGCAGGACGATGCAAAAATAAGAGTGCTAGCCATATATTAATAGATATTCTCCCATAAGGCTACGCGAAACGTAGGTGAATCTATCAGACTTTAGGTCAACATGGACTCGGTCGCAATCTTCTCTAGCAAACACCGTAAAAAAGGTACTTGGCATCGAATTAGGGCCAGACCCAGACTTTTTATGCAAATTTGCCAAAATAAATATCGGGCAACTCTGTAAGACTAAATGGGGCGAGCTCTGGCACGATATGTACAGTGTACGTACATAGTATGACTTGCCACGCCGGCACACGGTCATTGGATTCGGCGAATTCTGTGCCGCAGCAAGACATGCGAATGGACGTCAAATCTAGTCTGTAAACACGTCATAAAGAGGTGAGGAAATAGTTCGCGAGAAAACCTAATCGCACTGATTCTACTGCATAAATCTGAAAGCGATCGTAGATTTTCTTTTCCATGCGACCATGCGAATGATGTGTCAAATAATATTCCGTAACAACCTGTACGTCGTCTCGACATATACCTGGATTTACCTTGGATATTATAATTATGAAAGTTCACGCTCTTTTTTATTTTTTTCGGTTTAAGGTGTCCGCATCCGCGTTTACTTACGAACGACTTAATGAAACTGAATAAAGTTTGAGCTGTAGATAGTTCCGTTAATTTGTAATCGAGAGCAAGTTATTTCAGATTTCGATTTTGCGCATTTCTCTAGATATCAGCCGTTGAAGTTTAAAGCATTGCCATTTAAAAGGAAAATTCAATAATGGCGTCTCCACTTCACCGAAATGGTACTGTACTGGTACCACATTTTCTATTTGAAAATCGTTTAATACTATTACTGAGTACACTGAATACGACTCGTCGTAGCTCAGTCGGTATTGTGACCGACTGTGGCTCGGCGGTTCCCGGGTTCGATTCCCGGCGCGGGTTCTCAAAAAATTCGATCCCGGGTTACTGGACGTTCCATTCGCATAGTGCCTAAGCACCAAGTGAGGTACAGAACGCCTGTAGTGTGGTTGATTGGTTTAAAATAAATACCTTTAACAGGTTAGGAATAAGTTATCTATTTCAAACAGAAAATATATTTAAATTGTCAAACATTTAGAAAGAACAATAAAAACGAAATTAAAAACCAGAGTAATGACGCCATATCATGTGAGGGAACGGAGTTTTCAAATATTTGAAAAACATTTCGCTGACAGAACAGGGATTTTCGAACGAAGCCGGGCAATTTCTCTAGTAAAACATATTTTATAATCACATGCATGCTTTTATTCTTTTATACATTTGTACTACCGTCGTCTTTAATTAGTACTAGCTACAAAATGATTTTAAACTCCATTATTTATGTTGCGTCTGGTTAGGGATAGTACACGTTAAATGCGTAGTTTCTTTATACGCTTAGTGTTGTACAATTATAGCATCTCTGTGCGACTACACCATAAAAACATTTTAGAGATCCAATTTGCATTGAGAATGTTATGACGGCATAGCGGTATTCATGTATCAACTTCAACAGACAATCGGCAGTTCGTTAAAGCAATATTTCATAAGACATAAACAAAAAAAGAATGAGCCATTGTTTTGGTGCGCGCCAAACAGCGGCTAACACGGACCCAGCAGAGAGAAATCCGATCGCGCCATTTCTATAATTGATTCCTATGGTTCCGAGTGACTGATTCATGGTAGTCACTGGAAAATAACCTGGAATCGAGAGTGGATCCAATTTGGTTCTCAGCCGTAAACCAACCGGAGTTTTAAATTGCGCAACTTCTTCTCACTCCCCTCCCCGTCTCTCTCTCTCTCATTTGAGTTGCTAGGTGGAGCAGCAAACGAGGTAAGTCGATCCACCATCGAAAAAATAAAAACCGTTCCCCCCCCCGTTCATCGCACCTCCTCCTTCCGCCTTATATACTCATGTATACCCCCACCCCCCACACACACACCATATGCCTTGCCATTCTTATTATGACCCCCCTCCCGAGCTCATATCGCTCCTTCATCCCACTTTTTTTGGCGTTAAGACTCAGTTATTATTTTGGCAATTCGCATTCTTTCACTTGGGGCGAGCGAGGTAAGCTGGAAAATGGGTGACGAAAAAAAAGGGAACGTCATAAAACGAAACAAGGAAACGGAGTATGTAGAAAGTGAAAGCAATAAATGATGGATTGGATCGAGAGAGCATTGCAGCGTTAGATTAAAGAGCGAGCTTAGAAGTTTCGTGGATAACTGGTGTGAAGTTTTCGCAGATAACGATTCAAATCATATTAAAAAAATAATCAAATATTAAATATGGTCTTTCCTCCAGTGGCCATGGTCAGAAATTTTGTATTAGCAGCTAATTCCTATTATTCTATACTCCTCTTATGGATAGGTCGGTCCACCAGATTCGAAAACAGATCAGTTCACCCAAAAGACATGTGGATCTCCCCAAATTATTTGCTCCTCCAATTTTCATCTGAGGTGATCTTCGCTTACGATTTTAAAAAAACATGTACGCTCGTTTAACAGTATCTGGTTATTAAATTCAAAACGAACAATTGAAGATGGACATGATATGAAAGTCATGTATTGAACAGAAAAGCGATATACACGTATACTGTACTTGTAAGTTCCAATTAAACTCGCGCCAAACATATCATGTTTAATAAAACTAAATAAGAATTCACAAAGATGATCTCGCTTATAGACAAATGTCGACTTTACGATTGTCAGCGAATCTCAATGTTCCTGCTCCTAGAATCTACTCGTCAATCTTTTTGAACGAAACTGCTCGCATTCGCGCCACCTATACTCATAATTGGCTTCAATGCTCGTCACGTTCATAAACCCAGTCCAGAAATAGTCATATTCGTATTCAGGCCGCACCAATAGAGGAACGGAAGGCCACAATTCGGTGGCAAAGACGGAGAATGACGGCTCGTCATATGAGGTCGTGGCCGCCGTCTCGCTAAAATTATCAGAAAAGGAGTTGCAAGATTTCAAAATGATTGGCTATTCTTTTATATGGTGCTGACATTTCTTGGCACTCAGCGATAAAGGAAACAATCTAGTGTTTAATGCTTTGATTTTTAAAAATTAGACGAGACCCCAATCGTCTCCGATGTCGAGCCGCCATTGATAGATAACCTGCGTGTCGACGCCAATCTTATTGGCTGGTCTCAAAACCTAACACTTAAGGAGAAAGATAATTAGGTCTGAAGTCGGATGCTGGCATGATCATTTCTAATACATTTCACGGACACGCGATAACATTCCCTCGATCAAGAAATATAGATTTCAGTAGTTATCTTTTATTATTTACCAATTTTGAAGATATTCACGGTTTCTCAAATTTATTTAGCTTGTCTTGGTTAGAACATGCGTTCTTTACTTAAGATTACCTTGCAGAGGGCCTGTTAATAGTATAAATAAATATATATATATTAATTCACTGTATCACTACAAGATTTCCTGTACCCTTCATGGTGCTTAGGCACTATGCGAAGGGCACATTTTCACCAGTACCCCAGGATCGAATAATCGAGAGCCCACGCCGGGAATCGAACCCGGGACTGCCGAGCACTGTCAGTCATAATACCGACTGAGATACGACGAGTCGTACAATTGAAAGAAAATGAATGTTAATATTGAAAAATAAAATAGAAAGCCCCTTCAAAATTATTTCCAAATTCGCACGCAATATTAAAAAATACTTTGTTAGTTAACAAGTAAAAAACCAAGACGATACCTGAACGGTACAATAGCAATCTGTATGTTTTGTTTCGCGCAACAGGCCAGAAATCCCCCATATATATTTTTTATCGATTTTTGGCATCGCGCACTCGAGAATGGATCCAAGAAAAAAGCCCACCCTGTACAGTAGATTTTAAATCGGTATAGCGTGAGGTAAAAAAATATTCGGGGACAAAAAGTCACGAATATAGGTGGAGAGAGAGAGGATAAAATCAAATTATTCCTGTGACGCGAGTGCCTCGAAAAATGCATCCATGCTATTCAAGTGACGTCGGCCATGTCACATGTGACGAGGGTGCATCGAGCGCGTTCCCTTATTCGTCTTAATTCAATTTGGTGAAACATAAAGTTGCAGACAAGGTACAAAAATTGCTTGCAGACATGAACTCAATTGTATTAATGCATGCTTTGGAGCAAGGGTGTGGGGGTATAAATTTACAAGTGTGTTAATAATCCAAATATATTTGTGCTACTGCACTTGGCTGAACAAACATGAGAGAATTTCATCGACGCGTTATTATCTCATTAGTACTTCGTCATCAGTCAAATTTAGATTTGATAATACAAACGTGATGAGGACGGGAAGTGAGACTCCTTAGTGTCACATAAATTTTTTAAATGTCCATCTTAAATAATAATCAGACAATACTAGCCAATAAAGACATGTGCTGACACTGTCATCGGCTGGTGCATTTGCCATTTTCCTGAACTGGGATCTTTGTACAAATAAGAAAACGCTGCTGGCATTTAAAACGAAATCATCGTTACTAGTCTCACGGATTCATGCAAAAATGACTTGCGGCTTGCTTAATTTTTGCACTGGTAATATCGTGTATACACGTATAATTAGAAAACACTGTCATTCACAGATTGAGGTAACCAATAACCAGCTCTCAAAAGATGAGCCTATGCCGGAAGCCGAAAGACCAGTTATAGGCGAAACAATTATTTTTTTTAGGGTAAGAGGACAACCGGGTTTGAAGGATGGACCTGTTAATCTGCGGTCGAATGCTCTACAACTGAGCTATATTCCCGATGGAATACCGAGTGTATAATTTTATTAAAAATGGTTACACGAATGCAATTCGTCACGTATAAAAATCTGAAACCTAAATTTCTAAAAAATAATATCAATCAGGGGACACCCGGGTTTGAAGCAGGGGCCTCTCGATCTGCAGTCGAATGCTCTACCACTGAGCTATATCCCCGATGGAATAACACCTGTTTAATTTTATGAAAGATTGTTACATGAATGCAATTCGTCCCGTATAAAAATCTGAAACCTAAATTTCTAAAAAAAATATCAAACAGGGGACACCCGGGTTTGAACCAGGGACCTCTCGATCTGCAGTCGAATGCTCTACCACTGAGCTATATCCCCGATAAAAAAACACGAGTTTAATTTTATGAAAAATTGTAAATTGTATTTTATGAAAAATCGTCAAATATATTCAGTTTCTAAAGACGAACAAATTTGAAACGTATGCTTCTAAAAGAAAATGCCCAGGGGACACCCGGGTTTGAACCAGGGACCTCTCGATCTGCAGTCGAATGCTCTACCACTGAGCTATATCCCCATTACGGCTGTGTTACCGAGAAACGTATTACGTATTTCATTATTTTTTCTTTATCGCGTCAATAGCAGCGATTCAAAATTATTGCGGATATTCTTTTTGCTGCACCCTGTATTTGCATAGAACACATGATACGAAAAACTCCCCCTGTCGTGGCTTCGTGCAGTACACCCGTGCAATCCAATTTAACGCCAGTCAGGCTGACTGGCACATTCCCCCCAATTCGAATGAGCCACTTGTTGCTCTCTCGTAAAAAATGGCTAAACAAGCGTTCATGACAAGAATTAGGCATTAATTTTTCATAAAAACCATTTTCTTGCAAAAGGAAATGTCTTCTTTAATCAATGCATTCATTAATAAAGAAAATTCTTTATGATCTTTAGTGGAATATTATTTTACGGAGACACGATGGGTTCGCATGTTTCTGTTGAAAATAAAATTAACTGAAATGAAGATCGGGTCGCCAATTTTAATCGATTTTAAATTAAAAATAATATGACTCTCCAATGTTAATACAAAGAGATATATCTCAAAAATGATTTTGGAGATAGTTCGCCTCGAAAAATGTCGTTGCGATTTGTGGTGCATATATTGACAATATTTCTTCCACCAAAGCTTTTAATGCGTTCATGTATTGTGTAAAGCTGCATGCAAACTTCAATTTCGGAAGTGGGCTCATGTGTGCGTCCGCCCACCCCCGACACACACACACCTTACGAGACGGCGCACGAACCGGTTGATCCGATTTCGGCGCCGGATGACGTCACTAACGTGAGACCCGAATAAACTTGTTGACCTCTTTGGGTGCTCGACCATGCGTCCCAATCCCATACACTTTCAGTTAGTGGCGGAACTCGCCCCCATCGTGCAGGGATGGAGCACTACGGCAGAAATTGGTCGGTCGGGCGCATGCGCAGAACGAGATAGCCTCGAACTGCGCATGCCCAGAATGGGGATTTGCCACCGACTCAAGATGTACACCATCCTGAGAACACGAAACAAAACGAAAGGAACCGCAATTCTGAACTCATTTTAATAAATAAATGCTCATGCGAGCGGCGCTGGGAACTCACGTTCATTTATCCCACAGATTCGAAAACTGCTTTCATATTTTGATTATCAAGTAGCAAAGTGATAAGCCGACAAAGCTAAAATAATATTTCTGATTGATGCCTCTTGCGTAGAATATACAAAAATAAAATTTCACAAATCAAGTAATAAGGAAGCCGATGAGGTAACAAAATGATTACCAATTCAGTGGATACGATTTTTCGGGTTAATTACGTGGTAAAATTATTTCTCGATTTGGGTGGAGGTTCTCAGGAAGTTGTTCTCCTATCCAATCGTAGGACAAACACGGCCCACAGGAGCGGCACAGTGGGCCGCCAAAGGCTTACTGCTTTCAGGTCGAGCAGATCAAAAATTGACAAAATGAGGCAGATTGGCCTTATTTTGCTCTCGGCGCGCACAACTTTCACTGACGCCACATTTTGTACATTGCCAGGCATAACGGCATTCGAATTTATAGATCTTTACGTCACGTTCGTTTTTTTTCTTCTTCTTCTTCTTGGGGGATACACGACGAGCGAGACTAGAATTGCGGAAAGATCGAGCTGGAATGTGTGAAAGGGATAAGAGAAATAGCGCCCGCTTGGGTTCACTACCAAGAAACGTGAGCTCCGAGGGGGGCCCCGACTCGTCACCAATTGCTCGGTTTTGCTCCAGCGGACCGGCAGCGAACAAATTCCCGACTCGATTGAAACCTCGACGACCCCATCTGACTTGAATTCTCGTGTTGCAGACGGAATGCGTGCAGACTAGCAAATTTTGGAATACAATCATAGATTCTGACAGCAACTGAATCGGTTTAGAAATAAAAGAAATATGAGGAAAAGAAACTTTTGGACACGACCTTTTGTTCTGGTTGCGGCAATTGTTTTTCGCTGCACTAAAAATCGAATGGCATTTCCTGCAAAAATCAGAGAAACAGTATCAATTTTAGCAATAAGGCATATGAATCGAGTGATGGCTACTACAGGCAACGCCTTAAAATAACCATATACGAAAAATATGTAAAAAGTCGACGATGATTTGTTTAACTGTACAACTGGACAAATAAGGAACAGAACTGTGGAAAACAGGAAAACAGAAATAGGCGACTAGCAGGCGAGGCTTCATGAATAAAATACAATAAACTGTATTTTGTTGAAAATACATTAAAAGAATCTCATTACCTTAGTCATAAACCTATAAATTCTAATAAATATTAAGATTTCGAGACCATAATCTATCGAGAATCATATTTTTTAAGGTTATGACGAAGGCAAAGGGGTGATGTCTTTTAATATGTACACCTATAACAAAATTCAGTATATTACATGTTGTCCTTGGAGCCTTACCAACTCGCTGTCGATTTTCCACAGTTCTCTCCCGTATAAATGTAATGTATTCTCTTAAGTTATATATATCAGTTTATATTTTTTAGGTAAAGAGACTAAGTTAGACATGATAATGGTTCACTTTCATTTTATCAACGATATTTGATTTTAAAGTACGGGACCATGGTAGACTAATTTTACTAGTCTGATGATTGGATTGTTAAATGATGTTGGATACAGACGATTTGGATTGACGAACATTTTCAACATTTCGTTCACCACTACCACGAAAGATTAATGTTGACAATTATTATTATTTATTTTTTTAATTCACTGAAGTGTATAACACAACAGGAAGATTCTGCACCCCTCTCAGTGCTTAGGCACTATGTGATATGCACAAATCAGTTACGATCATTTCGAATCATTTAAACTTCGAATTTTTGTTATCTGAAATCCGCCACTCCGTTCGTTATTCGTGTTGTAAAAAAAATTTGAACTAGCAATTTGTAATTTTGGTTTTCGAGACGCTACAGCCGAGTGGCCGCTCCCCGACCGCAAACGCATGTCCCCGTCGTCGAGATGCGACGCCCGCCCCCATTTAGCGACAAAAACGTTGGCCCAGTTTCTATTTTTAGCATCCGACAGCCAGCTGTCTGAAGTAGGATAATAGCGGTCCGCAAGACAAGCTTTTGCAGCGGGTCAATCGAGGAAAAGTAGGTGTGTTCGGTACGCCTAGCGTCAATCTGACGACGATGCCGAGAGCCATTCCACATACACACTGTACATGGATAGATGCACATGGACGTGTATATCTACTGTACCGACACACACATTGCGTCCATGTGCTGTACACACCAAATCCATCCATACATAGATAGGCCACCGCCAATTCGGCTTCCCATTCATCGTCTCGCCTTCGTCCATTGTGCTTATCCCCCGACGCGCGACCAGCCTATAAAAACAGTTCTCTCTTTCTCTCTTTTCAAGAGATGCAACCGGCATCCGTAGTTTCTACACAAGTTTCACCGAGGGTTATTTTTAATGTGTATTTTTTCTAGGAGAATTTTGTTGAAACTTAAGAATTGGTTAGTAGTGGCATGTAGTCGATCAGACATGAGCCCCGTTTGTCGGATAAGGCGAGGGATATAAAACAAACAGATGTCAAATTTAATGGATGCTAAGTTAAAGTTTAACTAGACTTTGTAACATTTATTCAGATATCAGATAAAAAGGAAAACATCAAATGAACTTTAACAAATTGTAAAAATGATACAACAAATTCCATGTATGTTAACATGATTTCTGTTTATTGAACTACGTCGTGTTGGGTTCGAATCCGAGTCCTACAGTTCACAAAATTATTGTGCTCCGATTTCATCTTCAAATATGTCCATGCTGTAAAATAAAACTAACTGACTGGACTTTCACTACACTACTTACTACACGACTACACTACTTCACTTGCTAATATGAATTGCGATTGTTACTATACCGGAATGACTTCCGGTACAATTATATGAATGTCGAACACCCGCTTCTCATGACGTCTAGACGTAGTTACCACCAACAGTCATATTATGTCCTCGACACACTCAGCGACAATAACGAGCTTTATAACTGGTGCTATTGTGTTCTGGATGAAGTCGTCTAGCAGATGAGGAACTATGGCACAAAAATAATCCATTCCATTTCATATAGAAACTTCCCTCACCACTCATTTTATGACCCACTCACCACTTCACCCATATTTTATTCAATTACAATTGTATCTCCATCAACACGTGTTCCACTTTAATTTCATACGTTAATGTGCGACGTCAAATTTAAATCTTGAGACAATTTCATTTTCCCTAAATCATAAACGAGAATGAAATTGCTCATAAGCTTGTTCTTACAATTTTTATAGTATATATGAGATGTAGAGTGGATGGCTTAAATGGTGTAACTATTATTATACAATATGTAAATCAAATTCAAAGTTCATCCTTCTTTGAATGAGGTTGAGAGCAAGTAAAAGTGGTTGTCGCAACATATTGTGTCTTATGTACGACCCCTGCTCATGTATCTGTCCAATTTATTTTAATGTTATTGATCTTTTTAATTTTCTGATTAATTTTTTTAGCTTCTGAATGATGTCGATGAAATAAAAAGTGATTTTTCCAACACACTTCACTGAAAGTCTTTCCTACTTGTTCCCTTTAACTCATTATTACAATTCATAAGGTGAATTACTGTACATAAAGATGTGACAATATGTGTTGTGTCTCCTAAGAAAATGGCAACCACAGTTGTGGATCGCGGGCGACGTCTTTGGAATTTCAGTTCCTTATTACGAAAAATCCATTCTAAGACGTCGTGGTCTGCACAACTGCGCGTGTCCGTATTGGAATTAAGAGTGACCGGGACGTGTAGAGATAATCTTCCCTTGCTTTTCGCGTCTGCCCATTCCGACGATAAACAAACGAAGGAAACCACATTTCTGTTGACACAGTAGTTAACACGAACCCAAACTACAAATGCAGTTGCCGAAAAAATGTTTAAAACATTTTCAAGTGTTCACACACAACACTACAGAGTATTCGTAGATTAACGAGCGTGACGATGAAGGTGGCGCCGCCACTCGAACTCGAACGCCACACAACGTCACACTCGTAACATCGGTCTTAGCTATAGAGTTTTATTGAAGTTTTTTTCATGTCCTGGGAGAGTCGACATTAGAAAAACTGGGTGGAACCGCATATGCGGTTGTTTACGTTTTTTACAAAGGCACTTTCGTTGAAAAATTACACGCTGCATGGGGACGAAGAGCAAAGGTTGAAAGAAAGGCTTTGCTCTTATCAACGCCTATGCAGCCATCTTATATTATAAATCGTGCGTTGTGACGGTGCCGGGGCGGATGATGTCCGCTCTGGCGATGTTTCATTTCCTGATCTTTGCCGCAACTCCACAATATACAGAATCAAAAATATATACACGAAACTACTGAAGACGCCACATTCCTAAGCGTGAAATTTCAACTAACTGAAACAGTAACAAGACACTATTGTACTCCGAACTTTGTTAAATGAAAGAAAATGTCATCACAAAATGAAAATGACGTTGATAGATCGAGCGACATTTACCTCTGAAGAGGTACAAAGCGTACTAGGAATATGAATTACTTCACCATTTAATAATTATAATTTGAAATTTTCACCACAAAATTCTTGAGCATCTTGAAATATCACATTTAAGAAGATATTGGTGCAATCGCAATCGAACATTTGAGAATGTTGGCCAGCGTCGCAAAAGTTTTATTTTAAGATTATCTTAAAAATCTCATAATTAATTTTAAAAGAAACAAAATTAGCTACAATGTCGACGATTCATTCCAAATTCGATTTCTATTTTACATATAGATCTATGTAAATTCGTTTCAACTCGTTTTTGTTTGACCCGGAAGTGATACAAAGATATGCATCACGTCCTTCTTATTCCTTGGGCTCTTGTCGTGCGATTTGACGAGAATCGAAGCTGGCACATCCTTTCATCTAATTCCAGTGACGACGAAATGAATATGCTACTTTACTCCCTCGTTCCGTAATTCCAGCAATAATGTACATGGCTGTCAACACTGACAAACACCAATTTGCCATGGAATTCTGCGGTCTGATAAGCAAAACGAACGATAAATTTGGCGTCACTGGTAAAAAGGTGTCGGAGCGCCAAATTCACCAAATGTCACCAGTTTCTAAGAAATGCATATTTGTTCGTTTCAAACAACGATTAAGGTGGACCCGGGTTCAATTCCCGGCGCTCACGATTCCATTTATCTTTGACTCGATTTAGGGTACCGGTAAAAATGTGCCCCCTCACATCCCCTTACATAGTACTAAAGTACCAAGAGGGGCATAGCATCTTTTGTGATCCTCTTCACTACAGCTGGTCTAAAGAAAAAGAATCCCGTAAGCCCAAAGCGAACACTACAAAATAAGCTGTGGCGGTCATTTTGGATTTAGTCGACCTTGTTTCTCACTAGATACATTGCGAGTTATGTTGATACCACCAGAAAGACTTGATACATTAGGACCCTCCTGGGAAAATGATTGGTGATAACAATAAAGTTCTTCCGAGCTGTAGGGTCCCCCACCCCCATCATAATATAGGGGCCCGAGAGGAGAGAGTTCACGAAGCGAAGACAAGTCGACATGTCAGTTTGGTCACGCTGACGCCCAAGCCAAATTGGAAATTGCCATGCGTGTGGTCAAATTTGCTTCACATTTCACAAATTTCCAACCAAATAAGATTCCTACATAACGTTCGCGCCAGGGCAGGCGCGGTGAACATGGTTGGGGGAGGGGGAGGACACCACTCGTTCTAAACAAAATTGCATCCACGCCTGCTCCGGTGTTCCAGTCTCACTTTATATGAGAGAATTATAGAAGGCGTTTTTATTGCTGTTGTCTGACGTAAACGCGCGGTGGCATTCTCCATATACGTTTCCAAGTGAGGGATGCGATATGAACATCTGCCCAGGGCGCAGATCGCAGGGACAGGGCAGATAAATCGAGAGTAGCTTTCTATTTAAGAAGATTTCCAAAGAAATAAAATATCCGCGACCAACACGAGATAATTTATTTCTTTGGAAATCTTAAATATAACTCAACAGCTTCTATAAAAACAATCTTTAACGAAAGTAACTTTCTAGTTAACCTCTTTTTGAATCGACCGAGTAAATGTATCCGATGTTGTTGATGTCATTTATACTGTACAATTATAAATGGTTATAATACTAGTCTATTTCCAAAAAATTTGTGTGAATATTTTGACCGATTGGGAATTGAACTCACAATGTTCCGACAACTGAGCAAACGGGTTCCGTAAAATATCATCAAGTGGCAATACAATGAAAAAAACCAACTTTACATTATTTTGAACTATCAATTTAAAAAATAATATACAGTATAACGTCGGTTGATGTTTTGAATGAAAAAATGTTTTTAAAATATTATAGGTCGCAAACAAAATAAAAATAAAAAAGCATCTGACTGAGCAAATGAGATTTTTAATATTTTTGCATTTTCGTGAACACCTGTGCTGGATATTTTACGAGTCTGTAACCTCAAAACTAACAAATGCAGTATAAAGGATCCGGCACATCGCTTTGATAAAATTCAGGTGAGATAATTTGTTTCTAACGCAGTGTTTTTCTTCTTTCACCACGCCGTTATTGCGGAAGGCTTTTGGGATTAACCGTTAATAGCTGCACAGGGCGCCAGTTGGTCTAAAGGAGGCCCTGGACGTACATATTCGCGGCTATATAAGTGAATCCGGAGCACAGTAATTCGCGACGTGCGAAATTGTTTGCCTGTGACGTAGGTATAGGCTGCGGTGAACGAGCGGGGTCAGGTCTTAACCTGGTTTCGGCCAGAACGATGGAGAGAGAGAACAACCCAACCTGAGAGCGGGCGAACCGAAAAACATAAAAACAAAACCATATAGAAGACCTCTTCCGTTGCGCAACTGCAACTACTTCTACGGAGTGTGTACTAGCCAAGGTGTTGTCATTGTCGGTCCATCCTTCCCAGCCTCCTTCCTACCTCCAACTCCCCCAGGTCCCGAAGAAACACAAACGTGTGTTTGCCTCGTAGCCAGTTCAGAAATTAAATTTGTTATTCGAAAACACTCGCGCAAAACAAGTCTAGGTAATTCCCCAAGAACGTTGTCTCGACGTCGTAAGCTCTGCAAAACATGTTCGCCAAAAAATACTGTACAGGTAGCGACTGTCTGTGGCGACTTGGCGATGAAAAATAAAATAAAACTACAGTACGAAACATATTCTTACCAGCGAATCTTGCGGTTTCTAAAATGAGAGTGCGCTGTTTTATACTTGGTATATAATTGCAACTGGGAAATGGGGTTTCCCCAATTTGTTTGGAAAAGGTTACACTGTAATCAATCATAATGTAATATCAAAAAATCAACAATGTTTTTCTTCCACATTCTTTGGCGAAAAAAATTTAATTTTGTTTTCTTCAAATACGTGAGTTTTCTTATTTGGTTCAGCTCTTTATCTCGATGAATCGAACACGAACCACAGTCGGTCGCTAGACCAACAATTTGTACGATCAGTGTAGTTTAATATCATATACCTAGTCATTTGGACACCAAGACAAAATTACATTTAAATAATTTTAATAATTCGCGTAGTTCACGCGACCGGAGAAGATCCGCTCCTTAGAAGCGATCTTTCCCGGTGTAAACCGCGCTTAAGAAATCTGTTGCAGACGAATTCAATTCGAATGCCAGTTAATTAAATATAAGAAAATACCAGAAGCTGAACCAGCTAAGATTTACTATGTGGATATTCCATATCCATTAACACCTGCGCCATATCTTTAGAGGAGCCGCGCTAGATTGAGTCGTTAAAGCCATTATTAACTCAGACAGGTTGCGATAATATAGCTCATTCATATTTATAGTGGCGACGTGTTAATCGCGTATCGTCGGTCACGCAACTCATCCCCCAAAATTGCATGTATATGGTCAATGGGGGAGAACTACTGCAGTTATACATAGAGTTCACTTTTCAAATTGGCTCTCTTGCTGGACACGAGCACAGCCCTAGTCCCCAGTGATCCTACAATCGGAATATTAAACTAGCTACACGAAACCGAAATGCTTAGAAAAACAAACGAACTTAAAAGCCCCAGAAGCAATTACCTACAGGATAGAAATCTGGATGAGGTATGAAGGCCACTACTGTAGCACTTCTGGTTGCCAAATTTGGTGGACACCTTAAAATGTAACGCCGGAATGAGCTCAAAAAATATGTCGGGCATCAATGTTAAAGAATGGAACTCATGTACTACTCTAGACCTTCGGTTCTCGTTGCTATAGAAACAGCTCGGTAAATGTACGGAGTACATGAGCAGCGTTTTAAACGCTGGCCTGTCGACGCCGATCGATAGTTGAAGTATGATGTCGATAGTTTTAGCTTATCCCGCGTATTGCATTTTAAATGTTTAATTCATCGTTTATTGATTTCATGTTTTGTACGCCAACGCGTGTGTGCCTTTGCAGGTGGGGTCAGTCTTTTTTTCTTTCTTTCTTTCCTCCTACAGAGTATAACCTACACGGTTTCGACGAGACACGGCTCCGGATCTATATTCAACCCTATGGTCGATCGAATCCTTGCTGTCACCGCTTGTTTTATTGACTTGTTCAATTTACTCTTTTTTTCCACCGCATTTCCTCCTGCCCCCTTCAATTTCGATCGATTTTGATATTAGATTTGGAATGGAAACACAGTGAGTAGGATTGGTTTAGAAAACAATGTCAGCGAGATAGAAAGTGTCAAAATGGATATCGAAAAGTTGAGACCACGTCACCTGCAGAATCGAACAAGGACGCCCTCCGCAAGAAATGTCTAAAATATGATAGAACGGAATATCATTTCACTCAACATATCACATATATCATCTAAAATACTTGTACTCGTACTTTAGATTCTAATCTGTAGACTAGATTTTTCTAAGAATCAACTTGGAATAGAAAATGGATAAAAATAGTCAATTGGCCCGTGTGTTTTGGTCCCTCCACGTACGTTTCCGAAAATCAGAAGATCAAGAAAGCCACATATTTGTTTGACCAAGTTCAATGAAAATTGAAAAGTGCACCTTAGTTCGAAAAATCTTGTTTTACGTTACTCCATCAATTTGTGGTAGATATTTATTGGCAAACTTAACTATAGTAATGTATCATTTGCACTATAGGCGAATTCATGTAAGGGTTCATGGAAATGTCATTTGGGTTTTGCTCAAATACGAGTAAGTTCAAAATCTCCAGCTTGTTCTTTTGAAGTATTTCTTCTCATGTGCTGTTTTGGTCCAAACAAAATGGTATTTTCATGGCATTATTCCCACAAAATATCATTATTTTTTAGAAAAGACGCATTGGGCTACACATGACAAATTTATTCTCAACAAGTGTTATACGATATACGAATACGAATTCGAATACGATACACCGAATTTTATTTCAACATTTAATTTGTTTTTCATTGGACAAAGTCTGCCCTCGTTACACTAAATGAATAAAGTGGTCGCGGTATACTTCTTTGATCAGGTGTGTGGTCAAAACGAATTAATAAAAAATGAAATTGACAGGAAAATTATTTGTGACGCCGACCATCGACTTACCTGTAATCACAATTTAGCACCCTAGAGGGGTCGAGAGGATAGGGTGTTTTCCTCGTGGCCCGGGATCGCGGTTTTGATTCCGGCCGACACCTTCGGAATTTTTCGGGCGAGAGAAATTCCTTCACACTCCTTCTTTCGGAATTCGGAATAGAAGTGAAATCATGACCCGTACCTGTTACCTGTACGATATCGGGACGTTAAAGATCCATTTCCTAGGCGGCCTAGATTAGACAAAATTCCCAGGTCGCCTACCTGGGGGGGGGAGGAGAGTTTTAGATGTTCAATCAACGGTCCTTAACAAAAAAATTCGTTTTCCCACTGCCGTAGCTAACGCACCCTGTACGTAAACGGGAGTTTATCTTCGTCGAGCGCGCTCTGCATTTATCGGCGCTCAGAGAAAATGAGCTTCGAAAATGGGGCCGCCCATCACACGCCTGGACGATATCAGTCTAAATGGCTTTCAGCACACACGCCGTATCCACACCCACCACCCTCCATACACACACATATAGAGGACACCTTCCCCCCCCCCCTACTCCGCCCCCGTGTGGCAATTTTCGACGCGCCCCCTCCACACTCCCGCCAATAAAAACAGGCTGCTGCTGCGCGCACAATTGAGCAGATCAGATGAAGAGGAATTTGAAGATGACTCGAGTATATGCAAATAGGGTGCACTGTTTACCGTCGGCTGTAATACGCTTAAGAAATTACCTTATATCGGTCCCTCACGTCTTCACCTATATCCCCCCCCCCCAGCTCGATACCTGATGATCTATCTCCCCCTAGACCGAACCCCGCCACCACTCCACCGACCAGAAGAAAAAAAACCCTTACACCCAACAACACTGTACA
>JAQGBY010001029.1:0-33577 GCA_034698785.1 Mycogona germanica
TGAGAGTTTCTCGCCAACTCTGGTCGTCTTTTTTCGTCCGGTGCTGTCCCGGAGACAACCCCTATTTCATTATGAATATTATATTTTATTATACTTTAAGTATGACTTTGCCTCTTATCTACTTATAAATGTTTTTGTTTATTTTCCGTTCCGAAACACTTTTCAGTAATGATGATATGATGGGACGCGGCGCTACTATGATTACAGAATTCAATAATTGTAAGTAAGGCATCGTAAGCACCGCATACCGGACATTTTTTCAACAAAATATATTTTTATTGTAAGAATATCTTACCGAATTTACGACATAGTGGGAGGGCCCATGTTTATGGCCAGGACGACATTAATCGTAATACGAGACACTCGAGTCGGGTCCGCAAACGAGCAATTAAATTAACATTTTTTCTGTCCTCTTATCCAATTTGGCGACGCCACGCTCGTCAATCTTGTACTTACTTATTCATTCGTCGAATATACAGCAGAATCGCTGTTGGTGAGGTGGAAAAAAAATGTACGATTTTTGGACTTGAGGAATCCAAGACAATGCGTTCATTTCGCATGAAAACCGATCAAGTTAAATGTTTCTCGAAAAGTGGGTGTCGTTTAAAGGGAGACGGGGGGGGGGCGGGGAGGGTAAATTTAATATGTATACTGTACTTGTTAACCTTGTGAATTTTTTGCCAACAAATGGGCCGTCGTTACCAATTTTTACGACGGATATAGCTGTCTCCCGCTGGTCCTGTAGGAATGTACTTACTGTACGAAGCTCATAAACTATGGCTCGCGTGTGTGTGTGTGTATTTGTGGCTATGTGTTGTGTACGCCATAAAAACATTTTTTTAAATATCGATAACAAAACGGGTCGTCGCCACAGTCGCTATTTTATGGCCGGGACACACTTGGTCGTTGCCCAGGGCGCACATCATAACGGTTTGGCTTGGCAATTCTTGACTCCTTTCACCTGTCCCCACCTGTATACCTTTTTAAGAAAAGAAGCATAATTCAATTTTTAAAAATGTAGAAGAGAATTGTGTGTGACGTTTCCGTGATGCCCAGGGCGCATTCTTCTCAGTTTGTGACCCTGAGTCCTGTTTTAGCGCCGAGCGTATAGTCTGTGGGGCGCCATAATCAATCAATAGTCAAAACAATAAATATGCAAATTATCCGATTGATACAGGATAATTTGAAAGTATTATCTGGAGTGCTTTCAGTGCGAACGCAGTTTGCAATTATTTTGTGTTCAGTACAAAAAAATGTTGATTCCTTTATTTTTAATAAAAATTACAAAATGTCAGGATTTTTTTTGTACTCGATTTTTGGAATTTTAAAACGTTAATGTGCTAAAAGGTAGAACTAAAATTAAACGTCGGACTATTATAACTCACTCATCGCATCAAAGGCGCAGCGGGACCCGTCCCAATTGTACCGGAAACCACGGTAGGTAACATTTGATATTTGAGCTTGATTACCTGTCTAATGTCGACTACGCTTTTATATAGGCATCAAAAAAGTAGCTTTGAATCACGTATCTCATCTGCAGAGCACGACCTCTATCCAAGGCTTCTGTGTCCGTGTATTGAAAAGACATCGTAAATCCCCGGATGACTGGTAGAAATTGGCGTCCAGATAACAAAGGTATAAACAAAGGTAAATAAACCAACAACACAATTTGAAATCATTTGTTTCAACTTTCCCTCTGCGGGCAACTGTCAGTTTTTACATTGTCATTCAAAATGGACCCATTCGTGATAAGACTTGTAGTGTAGTATCCTCGGTCGTGTCCATTGTATTTTTTATTTTAAATTCTGAATGTCGAATGCTCTTGAATCGAACGGGATGTTGGTCTTGGCATCGAAAAAGGTGAATGTATGTACACTCGTTGATGCATTTGTTTCGAGGGACAATATAACTGTCTGAAGAAAAATCTACGTTTAGATGAATTTGACAGGTTGTGTGTGTGACAGCTGACATTTTTTGTCTAGCCCGTTTTGGGATTGTGATTGTTTATTCCTTCTTTGTCGTTCAGGTGATTAATACAGAGTAATGTCAACGATATTTTTACACTCTATCCTAAATATGTTTTTAGATGGTTACCTCCTCAGGGGGCCCATTTTGGACTCAATCTTCCTCAGTGGAGTTTATCTTCCCCAAGCTTCTCTAACCTGTGATTTACTGATTTCGTGACGTTACGGGGTGACGTGACCAAATCAGCCAATCACAGTTTGGGGAAGATAAACTCCACTGAGAAAGATTTAGTCCAAAATGGGCCACCAGATCCCGGTTTTAATGTAGCAATATTTCGTAAAAATAAAACTTTATATTTCGGACAACTGACAGCAAAAATAATTATCTATTTAAGATTAAGTTTACTACCATCTTTCTACTTACCATCTTACTACTATCCATAATATTCTACTTTTATTTAAAAGTCATTTTATGGACTTTATATACTGTATAACATTTTTAACATTTTCAAAATTCTGGGAATGTTGCGATTATTTTCTTTATAATACGTGATTTGAAAAAGAAATTCTTTGAAACATGAAAACGCAAAAAACACCAGTAAAAAGTGCAGTATATTCGTAAAATTCCTTATCATGTCTGATCAGGAATTTGAGAAATGTTTGAAACAGAATATGCATGTTTGTTGAATATGCTATTTCAGTTCTATAAATGTGTCAAAAAAATTAAAAAAGTATTGCAAAATACATGAACAGTGCACATCTTACACCAATTATTCTCGTTGATCATTATGAAATTAAATAATTTTGCAAACAAAATTGGGATATTAATTAATATACTGTAACTAGTAGGTCATTAAAAAGGACAATTAAGAACGTCACCATTTCCAAGTCGATGGAAATTGGATATCCTTTAATGCAATAGATTAAAGACGAAATGAGAAAGCCCCAGATAACCGGTGTTCGAAACTTGGCACCTACGAATCCATATTTGTTCACCAGTTAATTTTTTGATATCTGGAATTAACCACTGTTAATAAATTGGCTGAATGTAATCGCGATGTCGTTAGGTTGTTTCCGTGGTCTAGATCAGCTTACCGCAGAATAACTACCGGTACCGGTGCACTATAAATTAGTGTCGGTCTGGCGCTCCGTTAATAAAATAAAAGCCTAGCTTTACGGAAGCCGTTTGTCCAACGCCTATCTCGAAAAATTTAAATACCCACAAATGCAGTCCCGAACAAATTCTACCCGCGTTGGCACTTCACTTGTCCTGACTGAATAATACATACTTACTGTAAGAGAACCAACCACCAACAACACATCCTCGCGACATGGGCGTTTACAATTACAACTTCCTATAGACCATTTTGAAGGTGTTACGGACAGGTATTTTAAGTCATTGCTCGACGGGAGACTGACTCGCTTAATTGATGCCGGAGACAATATATTTTTAATCAGTGACTTTCACTTGAGTTGTTAAGGCTTCATTTGGTATTTTCCGTCTCCACGTTATGCCTGCGTTTTGACTGTATAAAAAAATGAGTCAAGTCTATGATATTTATGATTTTTCACAGTATGATGTTTTGTTAGACCGTGGCACTTTTGAAGTGTACGTATATTTTTGACCTGTTTACACGCAACCTAAATCAAATGTGATTTAGATTGCGTTTAAAACGATGCTGGTGGGAAAATATGATCTAGCCCCTAAATGTTTTAATTGGGGCAAGAAGTGAAAAAAAAACTTCCGGTATGTTCGTACGGTTGCCTTTTGTCTAGAGTTTTCGGTCGTCATTTTTTTTAAATAGTTAATTATGCCGCAAAACAGGTTAGCTGCCAAACTAGTTAACGTTTTCACTTTTCACTGATCTTGTTTCGTAATGGTGACCGATTCGCTTCCTGAAAGAGAGCATAAACAGAGATGCAGCAAACAAATCACTGCAGTCATTAACATATTACATTAAGACACATTAACATAGGATGTCAATATATATTTCATTTCGAGAGTGTATCCGGAGACATTCTATTCGTACGATTATATTTGGACAACTCCTACTATGTTGGGGCGCGTTATTTAACTCTGTTCGAACACAATTCGGATCCATCCAATCATTCGTTCTTGCTCACCTTGGATGTCTGGGAAGTATCTCTCATAAGAATTCAGGACTATTGGTCAGGTCGGGTCTCAGGAGGAATGACAAACTCTCGGAAGAATTTCTGATGACTTTCTCGACGACCGGACACGATGATGTCTAAATAAATTAGCGGATGTCCAAATTGTTAATTTCCGTGGCAATTCATTGAAGTCCATGGCGATCTATATTTTTGGTGCGCACACACAACCTTGTTTGTGTTGTTGTTGTATATACAAAGTAGTTGGTTCTGCGGCTGTTCTCTCCGCATACCTTTGCGGTTGCACGACAACCGTGTTTTATACGCGACCATTTGCGGAAGTGGATTCCGGCGACTTTAGTATTGCGGTGTTGTCCGATTCCAAATGCATTTGTCCTATATACCACTGTAGAACATGTGTTATCGATTTGCCGGGTTACAACGCGTGTCCTATATTGGCATCTCGCATTGTCCTCAGATGCCGATGCTATTTTGTGTCTACCTGCAAAATTTTGGATTTGTTCTTTTAATTTTTATGGACTGCTCACATTTTGACGTGCAATGAGTGCTTGAGATTAAGGAATCAATGCTGGGCGTTTTTGTTTCATTATGGTGAACTGTAGGTGGCGCCTCAAGCTTCAGTAGCGTCGTATTAGAATAAGCGGAGCTATGCATTGCATGCGCACTTTTAAACTCAAATTAGGATGCTTGTATCGTTAGAATTAAAAAATAAATAGGAAAAATGTTTTGTTTTGTTAACCGAAATAACGTGGATATATGTAGTTTCAATGATTCTAGGATTCTGAATTAAGTTGCATGAAATGAAAACCGATGCTAAGCCGCTAACTTTAGCCACCGAACGACATTTTTCTCCCATAGGATCACAATGGAAACAAACGTTCGGGAAAAAGTGTGCATTGGGCAAGAAATTGCAGTTGCTTTTCTGAAAAACTGATGGAGTGGCCGATGTCCAGCGCATTCCTCTCGAGCAAGCTGACTTCTTCAGCACATTTCAGATTGGACGAATTTCTCTCGAGAACGCAGCTACTTTCTTGGTACACAGGCTGGATTCGTGGGTTCGGGAATTCCCGGACGAAATCTCCGACATTTTTCGGGCGAGAGTGGTGGGATCTTCTTAATAAAATACCTGAAGGGAACGGACGGTCGAGCGGTGGTGTTAAAAGAACGACGCAACCCAGAATTACAAAGGACGCTGGTGGCAGACTTGCTTTAAAATAAAGTCTAGGTGAAGGGGATCGTTGGAGGCGATCTATAATTCGGCAACAAAGTTGAAGTTGCATACAAAAATTATATAACGGCAGACTTTCGTATATTACAGCACAGGATTACAAGGTTGAAAATGATAAGATCATCGAGATGTAATGGTACAACCTTGTGGAGGTGATCTGTATAATATTGATTTAAAATAAAGGTTTTTGACAATGGGCATGGGATGAGGGAGGAGGCGGCTACCCCTTATAAACTCTCCTCGCCACAACACACCAGGGTATGGTTTTCGAGTTCTGAGATTCCGGTTAGCAACCAAGATGTGGGTTCAGATTTATGACATATTTTCTTCAATGATAGGACATGTTAATATTGTTTTATATATTAGTGAGAACTGAATTTTCAACAAACATTATGTTGCGATTTTTATTAGAAAGTCACTTTTCGGATTGTTGCACTTCTGTACAAAAATAATTAAATATAATTTTGATTCGCAGATTGGTTGGGTAGGCAGTGATATTAAAAATACTGTCGACATACCGATAGTTCAAATTTCGAGTTGATCACGCCATATTTCGAACAGCCATACAGTTTGACCAACTTTTTCAAAATTCAGAGATCGCCTCATCCATTGCACAACCAATGCCAACACCAAATTCCACCTCCATATCGTAAATATGCCGTGACCATCCGGCAACCATTTTTTGTTGCACCGAGAAATTCCCAGCTACCAGATCTAAGCAGAAAGCACACACGTAATAATGAAATTCCTAAATATTTATGATGTGATTAATAAGCACATGTCGATGTTCGTTGTTTTTTTGTTGTTTTTGTTGGCCGATTGTTGACCGCATGCGTACCGCGACAGTTGCATAATTATTCCACTCCTGTAGGCCACAATTAAACGAAAGTTTGTGTGAATGTTGTATCAATACCACGAAGTGTGTGTTGCCGTACTTACGGGGAGGGTAAAGACCATAACTTTACATGCCACCCCACAATTAGCACGCAACAGATAAAGTGTGGGGAGAAAAAAGTGGACCTATAAAACTTCAGGGTGGGTTTTTTGTGTGAGTTGTTTTCAATGCGTATGGCGAACGGGCTCTATATGGGCACACTACCCCGTATAATTTATGGGTTATGAAAGCCCCAAGCGTTTCACTCATGTTTCGAAATAATTCACACTGATATTTGGCACAATCGAATCAGATTTTTTAAAAACAATTACAAAAAATAATATGTCAATTTGAGAATTGCAGCTGCAGCTATAATACTAATAACTAAACTAAACTGCAGCTATAATAATATAATACTAAAACTATAATATAAAAGCCCGCTTCGTTCGGCTGTCGGTGGCTGCGAAAATATTTAATAATATTTTTTAAAACTCTATGAATCGTAAGTTACGTTATAACACTAGCTGTAGATTCGTCAAATGTAATAACGTCATGGCAATGACGCCGCAACACGTCATTAAAAAAAAATTAGGCTTCCCGAACGTTTGTCAATTTTGTCAGTGTGTACTAAAAAAAAGGCGCCCTATAAAATTTACAATTAAAATTGGAAAACGTTAATCGAATCGAATGAAACTTCGCACACTTACTGACAATACATTCCTTTTTTAATTGCCATCGTGCGCCTGCGTGTATGTGACGTCATCGTTCTACTTTGCGATTCTAAAAATGGCGTTCAGTGACGAGAATTGCACTGAGTGTTTCGTTTTACTTAAAAACATCGCGATGAAGAACGCGGGAAGAACAGATTAAAAAAATATTTAAAAATAAAGGACACACTTTTAGAATTATAATATAGATCTAAACACGGAACATTCAACCCAGAGAGATAGTTCGTTAGGTTAACTGGGTCGCTGATTCGCTAATTGTTGGACGTTACATAAAAAATCGTGATTTTTATGGGCGCAATCTGCTCACGAAATCAAAAATTAGCTTAACTAGTTTGAGTTATCACCAAAAATTTTTTAATCCAAGATACCAGTGCCACATGCGTACTTTTTCTGGATACAAAATTCGCGCACAATTTCAGATCTCTTGCTGATCACGAAAGTCAAACGAGACCCCACAAGACTGCGTTACCTTTTTCTTTTTAGGGTTTTTAGATATTTAGGGAAAGTGTGTTCAGAAGGACACATCGAATGGCCCACGCAGCGTGAGCATGATATACAAGTTTAGGAATTGGTTGTCTTAAAAAAAATTAAGATATTGTTTGATGTGGGGGTGGCGGCGATCGAGGTGGGCGTTGCTGAATAAGCTGTAAATGAGAATATGCGTTGGTTTAATATATATACAACATGTAGTAATTGGTTAGTTGAAGACTCCTGTTGCGCTGGCCTAGAGGCTGCCCTCAATCAATACATTACTATGATAACGACGAAACTTCCGATTTGCAACAAAAAATTGCTTGCCTATTCTGATAATCTGTAATTAAGATTTTCAGAAAATTGCTTGAAACCGTCAAAAACAATTATTTTGGGACTAAACTAGAATAGTACACAATACGTTAATAGTACAGTACACAATACGCAGAACTGCATTGATCGTCGCCTCTCGAATTCGAAACGCGGCCAAGATAACCAATATCTTGTTTCGTCTTAAATAGAAAAAAAACCCTTTTTAAAAGAAAGAAAGCCAAGTGTTCTTAAGAGCAAGTGCCGGGTCACTTTTTCTTGCATGTGCTTCAATGGCAGTGCTTTCACTAACATGATCTCTCATTGGAAGCACGCATAAGATGAATCAAGTACGAGTATAAATTGCAGTACATGTTTAAAGGCGGCTGTGACTTTGAGCCCAACAAAGAGCGTAATTGATAAATAACGTAGTTTGTGACGGGACCATTTTTTGTGCCTCGTTACAGTTTAGAAAAGAGCTCAGTCAGCGCGGCTGGAAAACTGAGTGCGTGACCAAGATTCGTGATCCCGAATAGGATAAGACTTATATGTATAGATATATATATATACACACACACTGCCATCATCCAGAACAAACCAAAAAAAAAAGCAACAACAAAATCAACATCAACAACTAGAACAATACCACGGTTCATTTATGCAAGTCGATACATATATATACATGTATGTGCGATAAAAATCTGTCTTATAATTGCCTATTGTTAATTATAACTTGTGCAGAGTCTGCGTTTCGTAATCGTAAAAAATAGCGCTCGTTCTGAATTTGGGACGCGTTGCTTTTTGGATGTCAAATGCTCGTATACATGTAATAATGCACAGTGCGCAAACCCCCGCATCACGTTTAAATTCAGTTCATTCACGAGTGACCTAACTCTTTCTTTTGATGCAGTTGTCTCAATCCCCCGCCTACAAAAATAGAGGTGTGATTTTCGTTATTTTAAAGGGTTTTCAGGCGTAGGTACTCTGAATGTCAATTCTGACATTTTAGAAATTTGGTTACGCACTTCTAAAAATTTAATTTTTAATTTTAAATGTGTTGTTGCTTAAATGTTTCACAAGAATTATTCAATGAACTAACTGTTAACGTCACAATATTTTCAGTTTTTAGGCTATAAGATGGATATAATTGGACAAATTCGTCAAATTCGTAAAAATTCTTCAAATTCGTAAACATTCTTCAAATTCGTAAACATTCTTCAAATTCGCCTAAAATCCATCTTTGTCATTTTGCAGCATAATTGTTATGTCGACACATCGTAATCGGCAAACGGCAAGCGCCACCGTCAAGGCGCAACTTTATTAGTGAGAAATTTGAAAATTGAAATTTGAGTCTCGGAATTCGAAAGGGGATAAAGTTGTCTTAATTAAGCTCAAGTTTAATAATAATCGGACTATTTTTGATCGACTTATTAAAAATAATAAAAGGGGTCCATATTTTCAGGTTCACCCTGTAGTGAAGTAATAATCGGTAAGAAACCCTTCTAAACTACAAAGAAAACGATTTAATTTTAGTTGGTAAATTGAATCTACAAATAACATCTATTAATTTTAGTTGGTAAACTGAATCTACATCTATTAATTTTAATTGGTAAATAATTACCAAAAAATATTGTTTTAAACAAAATTATAATAGTTACCAGTTTTGCTGCGTTCAAAGGAAACGGTAATGTAGCGGAATTGCTATACAATAACCTGACTGAGAAAAAATGTACCCCGAATAGATTAATGAATTTCTGATTTTGTGGTTTTGTTGCTCCTCACATTACTTGAGTAATCGCTAAATAAATAGAACGCTTTCACCGCGAATGCAAATACAATTTTAAAGCTGACAAAATGGCTAGGGGGGATAAATAGCGTTGCTGACGACGTCCTTCTATAATTTATAATGATACACTTCCTCTTCACACATTCTGAGTGAAAAGTGACGGTCAATGGAGAAATCGCCTCTAGCGAAAGCAACAACAGGGCACACACTAAAAACGAACGTTTGAGAAACCTTGTTCCGTCGGTTGGTCATTTCATTTATATAGGCCTACGTGCGGATCTTACGCGGGAAGGTCGTCAGGTCATTAAGAAAAACGGCGAGGAGAAATGAATGAGGTGATATGGAAGGGGGAGGAGGAGGAGGAGGAGGAAGGGTGAACATGTGCAATCGCGAGAGTCATAAATTAGCTATCAGAAAATTAGTACGGGTGTATGTTTTTATCTGATTAGGCAAGGGCGTCTGCTACTGACTGGAATTTTAATTTTTTGTCTTCCTATCATCGACATCGGGGTACAGAAGAGTTGCAATTATTTTTTACCAGTTTCTTTTTGCTCGTTATGTTCGACGCTCACGTGCTTGCCGTGTGCTGATTGGCGAACCGTTCTGTTTCTATTTATATTTCTTTTTATTCTCCAATTCTTATGCAATTCTCTGTGATTTGGGTTAGAAACGATACAGTGAGGACCTGAGGTGCACTCCCAAGTCAGCGCTCAATCAACACCTGCTGCAAACTGATGGCGCTTATAGGTGTAGAGGGTGGTCCAATAAAATGAATGCTAAAATATATTTCGTCATATTATCGCGAAATGTTGACAGATTCTCATGAAACTTGGCACAGATGCTGATCAACTCTTTGGTTTTAAACTCTTAGAGCCCAGGGGTCGCTGAATTACGACTTATATTAAATTTGGGCGTTCGTAAAGAAAACCGGACCGTGGTATCGCTTTTATGGAACATCAACGATGATTTTGATTAATAAAAAAAAGGTTTCCCGTAAAAGTGCATCCGAGAAATGATTTCTTCGAGAGATTGACGAATTCTACCTAGCAATATGATGAAAGCGACTGACCAAGGATGTCCACACTGTACAATTTAACAGCTGCTTTTGAGCCAGATAGATTACACTGCCAAAGCCAGCGAGTAATTGCGTAAAACGCTTTTATTTTGAGGTCATCAAAATTAACTTAGAGTCTGTCGGCAATCGAATTAACTGTTGAAAAACGATGCAAAGAATTACGAGATGAAAACGAAGTGAAACACAAAATCTTGGATGCTTGGAATGAGATCGTCCAAATACGACGATGGACTGATCCACGAAAAAGATTACTCAATCATACTTTTTCATGCTTTTTTCACCATAAAACGAAATCACGTCTCTGGTCTTATTTTTCTGAGAGCCATTTTGAAACATCCAAATTTAATAAACATCGTTATTGAGAGCAGTCAACATTTCGCGAATATATCATAAAATGTACTTGTATTTTGGCGTTCCATGTTTTGAGCCAAACTGTAAAGACAAAATTCATTGAAAACGTAGAAAAAATAGTTTGAATAACAATATATCAATCGACGTAGCTCGAAGGAATCAATGTGGACAAATAGATCAACTACTCCGTGCATAAAATTACTTTACAGATAAAATCTTCATGACCTTCGTCTGATGATATTGTTCAGCGAAAGTCGAATAAGCACAATTATTATTTTCTGTAGACACAACCAAAGCTTATATTTTTATTCCATCTTAGAACTGGTTTAACAGCTTTCGTTTTCCGACGGTCTGCAATTTAAACTATATTTCCTGTACAGTTCTTCGATTTGAATTAAAAGAGAAATCTTACAGCATATTCCTAGGAGACTTCGGTTTTGTGGCTTGCAATGACGTACACCTGTTACATGTATTACAGTATTTGGTCCAATTAAATAGTGTCAGTGAGTGAATATGTTGAAATTACAATAGCAATACCGTACTCGTAGAATAGCAGAATACAAATTGATAAATAGGTTCGTAATTGCGATAAAAACCTTTTCTATCAAGAGTAACGAGCAGAATTTTTGATCGTCGTTAAACATTGGATTCATCTGCTCATTCATCTGTGAAAAAAAATAATGTATACACTAAGGAATGGGGAGTATTGCGCAATAGAAGTTACAAACAAGACTGTTTCCATTTCGCAAACTTCGTCATCCGGACGTCTCAGCCTGTTTCCCGATGTCGAAAGTCGCAAAAGTGATCGGAATGTCTAAAAAAAAATAATGTCATTAATGTGGAACTATGTCAGACGTTTTTCTTCACTTCTCATGTGGTTTTTTCCCCCCCGTCTTCATCTTCATCATGCTCCTTGTAACCAAGTGCTGATCAGTGTGGTCAGAGCAGGGCGGATTTAATGTTGCGGTTTTGCTTCGGCAAGTGCATGCGGTACACATGGTAAAAAGTGGCGCAATGGTCCTGAGATCCCAGTGGCCACACGAAATCCCAGCTTGGGACATTCCTCGCCAATCTAAGATGAAGACAGTGATTGACCATTTAAAAAATAAATTAGAAAAATTGTGAGCGAGAATGTGTCACATTTTCATATTTAAAAAATTATAAATGTTTGGTGTGGCTTACCAACTTTCTAGCCTCAAAGCCTCATCCCCAGGAAACGAGCTGATAATTTTGCCTAACGTAGGTCTAACCTAGGTGGAGATCTTTAACATCAAATTGACTTGTTCGTCGAGTTCAATACGTTTCTTCTTGATTTTCTCTCACGTTTCATTTGATACTAGACATGTTTGGACGCGTTGCGTAGTTAGCAAACTTGCTGCTGCCCCTGAAATCCACAACTAGCTATGCCGAGTGTATCTGGCAGATTTCGTATGACAGCTCACCGATGCTTCGGTCGATCTGCCGATAGTTGCTAGAACATTCTTATATCAATACTTGCCACATATCCGGTTCGTAAGCGCCCCCTGGTGTCCAGTAACGTCAGTCATAATTTATAAGAAAGTAAAACCAAACAATCGATTTCGTTTCTGTATTTTCCACATTATGTGATTTGTGAAAACCGGACAGAACAGGTGTCTCGTTTAGGCGATGATCTCAGGAAGGTATACACGATTCTCAATGGTCAACTGGTTTCCATTGGCTAAAGTCGCTAACTTTTAGTTCCGGTGGGAATTAAGGTTTGCTGGTTTGTGGTTGACATGCTAATAATTACCATTAACACATCAGGATTCAATAAAGCTGGACAGTAAAACGTTAATAGCGTTATGGACGTTTCAATCTTTCTGAATCGAATTTATTTCAATTATTGCAAACTCTGGTGATAAAAATATAGGGTTCGATTCCAAGGGCGTGCTCTCGTTTTTTATTTTCGGAAAATGCTTTTTTACTCGTTTGCTTTAGTACATGTATGTTAATTTTTACTGATCCGCATTTTTGTTGACTTGTTTTCACTGTTCTTTTTCATGTTGTGAATTTGTCCGATCACTCATATTCCACAAACAGCATGGTTTATAACGCCAGTAGTTTAAACCAGTTTCAAGTCGATGGTTGAAATCAGCCCTTCTATCTCTTTGGTTTTTATAACGCCATAAATTAAACATCACCGTTGAGCCTATTAAATAAATCAATCAACTGATACATAAATTTAAAAAAAACTTTTTACCGTTTTGCTCTTGCAATCGAGAAACGTAAATCCCATTAAACGGTTAAGGCGAATCAAACGCATTCCAAACATTCCAAACATCGAGTAAAAGTGAATCGTACCTCATTATCATTAAACTTTATTGGCCCCATTCGAAACGACAATTAAACACCAGAAGGACGTGACAAGGAGAAGCTTTTCAAATACTAAAAATAATTTTTTCCCCCAATCCTTGACGAAGTCCCCGAAGCTATCAGTTTTTAATTTGGAGACAAGACGTGGCTACTGTCCGATAAAGCCCATAGCCTATACGTCAATGTATTTCCTATTAAATGATGCCTGCAAATGGAGTTAACGGTGGCGCCACCTGCATGGTCAACACGTAAAACTTAGCAATGTTGTGTTTACCTGGTGAGCTCTATTTAATATTTTCATCCTCGACGGACTTCCAATGATGCAATGAGAAATTTTGTACGAGGTCACGAATGTCACGCACAATCGAATATGTGGCTGAAATACTTAAGATAGAACATTGACATAGGAGGTTGCAGTGACAATTAATGTTTTCTTATGATGTGTAAAAGAAACCCTAAACTATCATTCATTAATGAGAATTTTAAATATTTTTTTCGAAATTGGCCACCGCCAAATATTCAACATCATTTTTTTTATCTCCATTGAGGAAATATGTATAAAACATTTCTTATCATTAATGCGTTGGCACCTGCTCAAACTGCGATTATCTTTGTTGATTAAGAGTTGGAAATTATGATAGCTCTTCGAAAAGTATACAATGTTTTCGTTTCGTGTTCATGCGGTACGGGTTTAATTGGAGGGAGGAAAAAACACCGAATTTCACATTTTACGCACGTTTCTCGTTTTAGCCGAGCTCATGTCACCCAGACGAGAGATTTTATTTGCTAAAAAATATTTCTACGGTCAACATTGATATATATAATTGGCTTCGGAAGACAGCGGAATTGGTGTTTTTTTTGTTGCGAGTCTCTCTCTCTGTTCACGTGTTGAGCACGAACTCAGCTTGACCGTTTTTAGAGTCGCACCACGAATCTTGACCCAACCGACGTAAATTTATGACTGGCCCGGAGAAAGAGAACGCCATAAATGCCTATCCATCTCAAAAATGTCCATGAAGTTGTCATCAAAATGCCACTATAAAACGCCTCCATCTGCGAAAATCACTAATCAAAACTAATGTTCGTCAATCACGCAAGATTAATCGATCCTCTTTGAAATTGGGCGCGTTACTTTATTGAGTACGTGGTCGTCTCAATTCAGATCGAAAGAACTATTAATAAAAAAAATTCAACGAAATAAGTTTCAAAAATAGTAGATATGATATCGATGTAATTAATAATAAGATATAAGGGAATTGCTAGGACTGCAATTAAAATCGGCAACAAGATCGTCAATAAACTTAAGTTTGCGACAGATCTTCACGAATACTGAATCCTTTGAAGATTTGTGAGTTCTTTTCGTGTTATGTCACGTGTTTCACAAATCTTTAAATGCTTCAGTATTCGTGAAGATCTGTCGTAAACTTAGGTTTATTGACGATCTTGTTGCCGATTTTAATTGCAATCCTAGCAATTCCATTATATCGAAATAAGTTTCGAATGGGATTGACAATCTTTCTCGCAAGCTTTTACAGTTGGTGGTGACCAACGCTGAAAATTCAACCGCCTCAAGTCCAATGGGGAACCGAAATTTGGTATTAAAAAATTGTAAAAAATTACTTATTCAAATCGACAGTTCAATTTTCTTGCGTACTTTCTTATATGCTGAGTGGTTCGATTCGGTTCGATCCGGCCGATGTTGAAACCGCGCGGGTAACAACAAGCATCGTCCAAATCACGAAAGTCGATGCCATTGCCGGTTTAGGTCGAACGCTTTGAGCATATTTGACATTCTCTCCTACAATAGTAATTGTAGGGGCACGACAGCAAAGTCGATAAGAGCGCCGCTACGGCAATGAGTGAGTGAGTGAGCGAGAGAGAGAGAGAAAGAGGTAAAGAAATATAATAATGAAAAAAATGGTCTGCCTCGATGTCCGGTCCTGTCCATTCAAACAACACTCAATTGGAAAACTTAAAATTCCACACCTATAGCGAATCCCCATGTCCGCCAGTATATTTATTCCTCGAACTCACTCGAACGCCCTAGAGAGAGAGAAACCGTTATTTGTGGCAACGCCAGTGGAATACTAATTTATGAGCTGGTTGTGGGGAGATTGGAGGAGGAAATTCTTTGCCCGTTGTTATCACGCCGTGTATGCTAACTGTAGCGAATCTGGGCTCGCGTGTTCACGGTAAATATCCTCATGAGTTCAGTCTGCACCACTATGTATGAAAACGATTGAATTAAAAAAGAAACACCTCAGTTTCGCTACTATCAATAACTCGCTTGTCACGCAATGCGGCGCCGGGGATTCGCTCCAGGTTATGCGTCAACGTGTCAAAGAAATAAAAAATGGTAAATTTCCATGTTGGTAATTTAAATAATTAATTCCGTATCCGCTTCTTCAAATTGTTCAGGGACGATTGAATAGGGGATGTGAAATAATATTTTCTTAACCAAGCGAGTGGAAATTAATGAAATGATTTCCAACTAGTTGACGATGATAATAACTAGTTGAAAATATGTCCAATAGTAAAAGACACACGAGTAGAGTCGAAGCCGATGATAGTAAATACAAATACATATGTAGATCGATGGACAACAATCTATTAACAACAACACTATGTTGTACTATATTTCATACATTAAATTCACCAGTGAGTACTACTCTGTATTTATGATAGGAACGTATAAAATAAGAAGTTCGGAAATTAAATTTTTGTTTATTGTCTAATATGTCTTCGATTATAGATTGTTGTCCATCGATCTGCAGATGCATTTGTATTATTTTTCTCGACAAAATGAGCTGATTTGGTATTGCCATTTTTTAAAAATATATCGCGTAAGATTAGTCAAAGGCTTTTATTTATTCCTCAATCTATTGTTCGTGTGCAATAAATATCGCATCAGGTTTACATTGACATTTTGTTCAATAAATTATCACTTTTAAGATTGTCCAACTTTCCATTGAAATTGTAATAAAATTAGGATTGTCTCATTCTTCCAAACATGGAATCTTTCTTGAAACTCAAAATGGTTAGTTCAGGCAGTGGGTCTCAGAAGGATATGCGGTAAACGGTATTCTCTGTAAGAGTCTGGTTTAAGGAAGGGCGACAAGGTCAGCTGCTCAGGGCGCAAACCACAAGAAGAGAGGGGGGCGTAGTGGGGATGCGGACGCTATTTTGATTGAAAAATATAATAATACAATACTCTTAAACGATTTACGAGCAAAACTAGGAAACGTTCACTAAATCGCTTTTAAAAAAAAGAGCTTAAGAACGAAGTCTATGAAAAAAGTATAATGATGGCAGAGTGAATTTATGGACTTAAGTTTCCCCAAATAAAATTGGAGTATGACAACAAAAGTTAAACAATGTATTGCCTCTTATTTAGCAATACAGTTAAAAATAAAATTATGAGGCTCACCTAGAATATAAGTGTGTATAAACAATTATTTAAATTAGTAACTGAAAACAAAATCGCTCGTGCTTATTAATAGCAAAATATCTCTTTTTACATAGAAAATTTTATTTTTTAAATGCCAATTTCAATTTATTATATATTTTTAGACACAATAAAAATTTAAAATACAGGCTTATTTCTTATACAGAGTATAATTAATATAATAATTAGGGTTGTGTAATAATTATTGCTGTATTTAAACTCTGCGGAATCACCTCAAAGCGTTTGATAGAGTAAAATAATTCACGAATTCAACAAGTTCTATGCTTTTAGACACAATATAAATTTGAAATACAAGCTTATTTCTTATATAATTAGTATAATAATTAGGGCTGTATTATTGCTGCATTTATACTCTGCGGAATCAGCTCAAAGCGTTTGATAGAGTAAAAGCCAAACACAGAACACGAATTCAACAAATTCTATGTTTTTAGACACAATAAAAAATTGAAATACAAGCTTATTTCTTATATAATTAGTATAATAATTAGGGCTGTATTATTGCTGCATTTATACTCTGCGGAATTAGCTCAAAGCGTTTGATCTCTAGAGTGCTTTACTCTATGCTTTACAAACACAGAACACGAATTTAACAAATTCTATGGTGAACATTTATCTTGCCGAAGTATTTATGTCACCTTCCCTGTAAACGTCCATCAACAATAGTGTAAATGGGAATTAGGTGAGGTGGGGGGAGGGGCTACATTTTTTAAATTAACAACAGCGGGGAATTTCATTTTTAATCCCCTTTTTTATCGGAGATAAAAAAATATAAAGTAGAATAGACGCGTCGGCATGACGACAAAAAGGAGGGGGGAAGTCGTTTCTTGCCGGCAAATCGCATCTCAAAAAACTACTACTACTAAAACGTTGACGTCTAACATGAGCACAGTGGCTCCGCCCCGCCTCGTCGACACCCTTGACCCAATTGAACGCGAACGCCTCTCTTAGAACACTTTTCACGGACACCAAATATTTTCGTATTATGGAGCGAAATACACACTGTGTACATACGTATACATGTCCACGGCTACGATACGCGTTCCGGCCGGTCAAAAAAATATTATAGATATTTTTTTTCTTCCGAAACCGTGTCTTGTCTTAACGCGCATGCTCAGATTCACGCTATTCCTCCAAACGAAAACACACGCGTGACTCGAAGAAAAGTCCCCTCCCCCTTCCACCCACCTACCCCCCACCACCACCACCACCCTACATGTGTCCAGTATGCGCAGGTATAGAGGTGTGTGGTAGCAGCGCGGTCAGGCCTATATATACCAAGTGGTCGAACAGTGTCAGGCAGAAATCAAGTTCTCTAGCTCCAAGACAGTTCTCTCTCCTCCGAACTTCACTCTCGCTTATTTTTTTTGGATCTTATTCTCTTCGCACTCGTTTTCAACATGAAGTTTCTGGTAAGTCAAATTCAACGGCGATCAGTTTGGACGTGGCCGCGGCAACGCGTTTAACCGCTAGCGATTGAGATATATATATATATATCTGTAATAACAACATTAGCCTATATGCCCCGGAGTTGGACAGCTTCCATTAACAGGAATATGCACCCCTCACCAGAACTGGTAGCGTTGCTGTCAAATTGCGAAATGAGCTAGAAAAATTGTACAAACAACATTTATTGTTTTCCAATTTGAGATGGTTAAATTTAAGAATATTTTGACCAAGTCTGAGGGGAAACGTATCAATGTGTTTCGAACAACGTGGTTGACATTAATTTCCAATCTGACACCTTCAAAATATTCTTAATTTAAAGACTTATATTTTTATTTTTACGGACATCATCGAAAATCGTAATCTAGCATTTTCTCATCATTTATTAATTTTTCAAAGATTGGATGACATAGTTATTTTCATGGATTCAAAGAATTTGACAAACTTTTTTAGAACAATCAACATATTTTGTTTATTTCCCATCACTATGCGAGGGTGCACATTTTCAACATATTTGAATCATCAATATTTCAAAACCTGATAAATGCTACCCAACCTCACGTTCCAAACCAAATTTTATTCCGATACATATATGCAATTATTCAGCATCACCTTTCGGTTCATGATCTGCAAAACTATGGAGAGCCACACAAAGTAAATACATCTAAAGTGCAACGAATGAGTTTGTAGAAATAATTGTAGGGCCACTGGACCGATTTCGATTCGCGAATATGTCCTACTGAGATACGACTGAACGATCAAAAAATTCTCGTTAACTAAATTTGTTCATTTAAAAAAATTGTTTTGAGGACCAAGTTAACTGGCAAAAAGAAATTGTTAATTCTAGAAGAATGTTACATCAAGAAATACACCAACGTCATGATCGCGAAATTCGTGTCCAATAATTTCATTTCGTGAATGGGCACTGCCATTTCCATCAGCAAACATTAGTCAAGAAAAACCACATGGTCAAGAGACGGGTCCTAGTACAGTGAAAGACTAGCCACTTAATATTTCGACAAATGCCATGCAGGAAATGAATAGGTTTCACTTTTATCGTCTCCCGCGGCGCAATCGTGCAAAGTCAGCCACCATGAAGTGCGTCGCCAATTTGCGGCTGTAATGAAGTCGTTCGGCACATATCTTTTTCTAGTTGACTAGGTTGCAGTTATAGGTTATCGTAATTATAATTGGCAACACAGGGGTGTGGCATTTCCCCGTTGCTATTTGCTACTACAGCTCAGGTGGGCGAGTGTCGATCGCGTTACAGCTGTTTTTCATGAAGCTCGATGATCATTCGATGATGGTGAACCTTGTTGTACCCAGTGGTAGCATTTTTATTAGTATGGATTCGGTCACAGTCTTCGAAAAATAATGCTTTAAGATAGTGGGAAGTGAAAGTTATTTTAAATCTCATGCATTATGGACAGCAATACTAATAAGATAAGAAACCAAAAGAGAACGCAAACTAGGTTAAAAGTAATTCTCAAACGCCATTAATTCACACCAAAAAATGTCAGCATGAATGTCAACAGCTTGCTCATTTATTCTCAATTAAGAGTGTGCGAGTTGTGCGAAAAAAAAAATTAAAAAGTAGAACGCAGATTATTTGTTCGCGTAATAATGTATTGAATCCATCAATCAGAAGTTGACCCAAATTAAATCGTTCAAAACTATAGACCCTCAGGCCCTCAATCAAATTTTTTGAAGACCCCATTAAGCGCAATCTCAATTATGAAACAGAGTTCACTCATTGAGGTTGGCCTCCCCACGAAGCTCCACAATCCCTAACCAGTTTTTAACAAACCCCTGTTCCGAGAACTGTCAAATGTTATAATAAATAGTCGCGATACGGTGAAGGCATCAGTCAAAATCGAAATGGTGATTCGACCAATCACCGCGCCCAATTTCCCTATAAAATTAAAAAGTAAAAAGTAAAAAAGAAAACCTACGTCACATGACACGATTCTCTTTCACGTTCCGCGTTATACATATTTATGGAGGCGGGCGAGAGATAATTTGTCAGAAAATACCTTTTCCCAGCTCCACCCTGTCAAGAAGATAATCTATTCGCCGCTGACAGGCGCTGTCCGCGGGCTCACGAATACCTGAACCCGATAAAACGTCTGTTTCCTTGATTGGCGCCCTGTAGACGAATACATTAACATGATGATGGCTTTAGGTTACTGCCACTTGGATATATTTATATATATATGTGGACATTTGCTTTTTTCGCCTCCTATATATTTTAAGCGCACATCCGTATTGGCGGCGGCGACCAGTTGGGGAAAAAATCAGGTTAAACCTCTTTTTTGAAATTAAAACTCGAGAAAGAAAAAAATGTGTGTCACAGTGGGAGGTGATTATAATTGCAAATCTATAAATTCTGTTATCTCGATCGCGGGGCCTGCTTCCCCCTCCCTCTCCTAGGTAAGACGTTGTACTTCCCTGTAGGCGTTTCAATGAATATATTTTGTTGTTATTTTTACTTTCGCCGGAAAAGCCAAGACGCTCGTAAAACACCTGGTGTGATACTATCTGGACCCAACACGCACAACTAGGATACCTCTAATAAATAATAACACACATTGTAGCTTGGATTTCTTTATCGTATTTAGATAAATTCCGGAAATAACCCAATTTGATTGATCAAGTATAACCAACTAGTCCTGTGGACATTGATACTACGCGTATAATTTTTTTAAAAATAAAATCAATGATCTTTCAAACTGATCTCCAGACAGAAAATGCATCGAATTTACAAACACGAGTACAAATATACTCTAAAAGACAACTGCTTTCTTAAGATTCTTTGGCACTTTTTATTGGTTTTCTTAAGATTCTGTTTAAAGATTTTATTGGCGGACAAAATATTAATTGCTATAACTTCCAGACATTCGACTAATTTTCATTTCAATTCACATTATTTTCTTTCTAGTCAATATATATATATATATATATATATATATATATATTAGGTATCGTCAAACGTCATATTAACAATATCTTTTGCTTTTCTTTCGTTACTTCAACAGGTTGTCTTGGCTTTGGTTGCGGTGGCTTATGCCAGCCCTCTTCCGCAGTTTCCCGCCGCTGGTGGCGCTGTAGCAGCAGCCCCGGCCACCGGTGCCGTGGGTGCCGTTGGTGCCGGAGTCCCCGCCTTCACCTACGTGCCCAGCGCTCAATTCCACTCTCAGAATGAATTCGGTGGCTACAACTACGGGTATGTTTAAGAATTGTTACGAATCGGGGAAAAATTGTTAATCGTTGCACATTTTTTTTCTTATAAAGTTATACCAACATTTCTTTTGAGGTGGTGGTGATGGTGGTGGTGGTGGTGGTGGGGGGCGTACATAGTTCTTAAATTTCCTGATTATAGTGAAATTGCACAGTCCGGTTCATTCAAGATATTTTTGACCCCGAGGCCACCTATGTTGTTGTTGTCTCAGCTGGTCAGTCTCTTGTCATTTCACTTTCTAAACCCTTCTGGCTTTGCTCGTTTCAGATACGTGTCCGCCGACGGCCAGGGCAAGAACGAGTTCCGCGGAGCCGACGGCAGCGTGATCGGCACCTACAACTACATCGATCCCTCCGGCAAGCCCGTCACCGTCCAGTACTCGGCCGGACCTCTCGGATTCCAGGCCGCCGGACTTCACATTCCCCAGCCCGTCGCCCTGCCCGAGGCCAACGTGCGCGCCACCCAGGAGCACATGGCCGCCAAAGCCGTTGCCGCCGCAAAGGCCGCCGCCGCCCAGCAGGCCGCAGCTGCAGCTGCCGCCGCCGCACCGCCAGCAGCTGCAGCCCCGGCCGCCGCCGCTCCCCAGCAGCCCACCTTCGTCCTGTTCGGTTAAGCGCGAGCACGACTCGGAGTGGGTTCGGTTAAACGAGTCATTACACGCTGCTCTGTAAATATAAAATCTCAGTCAATCTTCGACGTGACGTCGAACTATTTTTTTTAAAAAAAAAGATACGTAGTCGGAAATGGTATTGGTTGACACCATTTCGCAGACTTCCTCCCTTCTACCCCCAGCACCCCCCCACCTGTCCACTCAAATAGATATCCGGTTTTTAGACGATATCCGCGACTTGAACCATTAAATTCCAAATTACCGTTAATGTCCAAGCTCGCCTATCCTAATCACCAAATTCGTCAACCAACGACCAAGTGTGACTAGAATAATATCATCAAAAAAGTCCAAGAGATCGCTGCAGAGTGAAGTTCCGTTTTTGGCCACTAGTTGCTGCGTTTGATAGTCTTTAAAGAATGTTGTTGGCAGATCTGGTTCGTTTGAGCAACAAAAAAACAAAACAAGAGTTGACCATTTTCAATCAATAATGGCGGCTATTTTTTGTATGGACTGAATCCTTTATGGAATGTCGAAGCGCACTACAGAGTTCAACGTAATGTGCTGCACCAAAGCTTAAGGAGCTCGAATACCAAATCTCAAGCAATTAATAAGCTGTTGACTTAATTTAGAGGAAGAATAATTTCTTAATGACAGATACTGCCAAACAATACTCGAGTCAGATTAGTTTATACGATTTATAAAAACAATTCTTTATACCTTGTATTTTTCTCTCAAATATTTTTTGTCCTTTTTACTACTGAATTTCTTATTCACAAATTAATTGTTTTCGCTGTTTTCTAATTTTGTATGATTGTAACTAGACCAAACAATGATTCTGATTCATTTGTTGAAAAAATAGTCAATATATTTTGTTTTGTACAAGAACATGAAAATAACAATAAAATTGTTTGAAATGTTTATATCCGTGTTTGTCTTTGTTTCCATCCAAAATCTGAGTACAAACAGGAAATTGAGAAAACTCGATTGTACTGTCAACAATAATGCCTAATCCCTTAGCTGCATTTCAGCTTGTGAAAGAATTATCAAAACATGTTTCTCAGCCTATCAATGTCCGGCTAGACTTTACCTCATATTAATTCATCTAGTTATACAGGTGCACCCATGCTCAACATAACAAGCGTGTTGAGAAATTGCTTCAAACGCCTACAACCAATACCTGTACGATATCGGGACGTCAAAGATCCCTTTCTTAGGCAGCCTAGGTTAGGCAAAATATCCGGGTCACCTTAAGATGTTCATTCAACGGTGAATCTCCTTAACAAATATTTTTTAAAGCGACTTGAAATTTCGAATATAATTCTTTATTGTATGATGATGAAATTTTTACAGATGCTCTCTCTTGACTACAGTTATTTATCGGTATACACAATAACAAAAACAACTTAATACCATCAATAAATATTTGTTGTTTAACATACTTATGTGGGTTAACCACCTATAACACTGAAGTCTACAGTTTAATCTGTTCTTGCCTTATAATACTCCGTATACAGAAATACAGGGTGAACCTAGAACTATGGACCCCATTTATTATTTTTAGGAAGTCATCCAAAATAGTCTGATTATTATGAAATTTGGGGATAATTAAGATAACAGTATCCACTATCAATTCCCAAAACTACATTTCAATTTTCAAATTTCAAATCTCTCACTACTATTGTTGCGCCTTCCCGGTGGACCTCCAATTAATTGTCTTAATTATGCTAAAGTTTCATAATAATCGGACTATTTTTGGCCGAATTATTAAATTTAAAAAATAGGTCCATATTTTCAGCTTCTCCTACTATATCGTGTCCAACTCCACTTTTATCAAGTTCCTCCCAATCACGAATGCTTTACGAATTGATCAACTTGATTTTTCGGGCTAAAAGGATTCACCAATGCCCCAACCTATTTGGCTGAAATATGTACTCGTACATGTAGACTCAACGCAGCGCAGTTTGAACATTTCATAGAGTACGAATTTTAGCCATGACGTCATGTGTTAGATGGATCCTGGTCGTACCTTCGATTATCTAAATGAAATCAACATTAATTGTTTATAAAGAGTTTTCCACATTATGACTACTTAGTCGGGGGAAACAATTGTGATGGTGGTCGTTGTTGATTTATGCAAAATGTCGATGTTTCAGTAAAATTTAATTGCTCACTCACTGTTATCTGCTAAGAGAGATGCTGTGTCGTCGTCTTTTAAACTTTCATGACATTCCTCGTCGTCGTCTATGGCGACGGTCCATTGTTGAGGCTCCGATGTTCCCAACGCCAGAAAAGCGATCATTCCGGTCAACAAAATTGCTGAGGCCGTGTAAAATACTTTATTCCATTCTGTTATGCTTATCTGGTAACCCCAAAATAATATCCTCATTAAATTCCAAAGCACGATTTCATTTTTCTTGGTCCAGTCAGACTGACGTGTGACGTATGTCTTACGTAGAATAGCGTCATCCCAAATTGAATAGGGTCTTACATCATTCTGAACCAGTAATCCAGCAGTTTGTGGCGCTAGAATCCCGGCCAAACTTCCTGTTAGACTCGTGATAGCTTTGAGCGTTCCTATAAAATATATTAAAAAAAGGTGGTCAGTTTAATTGATATCGACAAATAACTCAGGGCATTTTACGAGATTTCAGGTAAATCATTCCCTGTGTGCGCATCAAAAAATATTTGGGACAGTCGATTTAAATAAAATACATATTTACCTGCAATTTCTAGAGATAGATCCATCTCGTTCGTGTAAATTCCAGCCGTGTTCAGATTGGCTACGGCCACGGCAATAGTCAATAGCACAATCAAACCTGTCTTGTCGCATTTAATCAACGTAATACCATATAGACAACAACAAGGAACCAGCATGGCTACCAAAAATGAGACAAGACCAAGATTCAAAATAAATTAAACAGTTTTTTTACAGATTAGAATTTCAGATTTGCCTAACTGGTTCATCCCTAATGACGATCGCATTTCTTACATAATCCTGCGTAGAGTTTTCGAACAGCGGTCGTTGAGAGTTTTCTTGAATTCCTCAGGGCATCGGCAGACCATCCGGCTAATAAGCCGGTGACAAAGGCCAGGGCGTACGGCATCCCGTTCAACAAGCCACTCTGTAACAATAGAATTTGAAAACGTCATTGAACGTCACCCAGTGGACATTCTACTTATTCACTCGACACGTAAATTAAATTGTTATATATATTTTTTAATCGATGGTTATACCGTTCTCATGTCGAAATTCATGGCAAATTTGAGGTAAGACGGAAGTATCGTCAACAAGGTGTTAGCGCCCCAAGCTTGAGCGAAGTAGGCTATGATTAATCCCCAGAGTGGTCCTGATTTAGCCATTTTGATCCAATCAATCCTGCGCTAGAAACGAAAGTAGGAAATGTTCCTGTATTTGATTAATCTCCCTGTGCGTTTCTGCTTAATCAGTGTCTGTGATGTTTTCAAATTGGAGAACGAATTGTCGACAATTTATTTACGTTTCTGTTGTTGTGTACACACTCAACCTATGCAAATGACCGCGCATGACCAACGCCTACCTTTAGCGATTTCGGATGAGATTCAACATTCTCTTGAATGTGCATCAGCTCGGTCGTTCCAACTTTTGGATCCGCCCATGGCTTGTCGTAGATAAGCAGCGCCCATAGCACTGACCAGATGATGGCGAAACCTCCTTAATTGATAAAAAAAGGAATTGAACGTTCCCCCCAAATATGTGAGTAAAACTGAAAAAGTGGCAGTTCCCATTATTTATTCTTAAAATTGCTGAGATTAAATTAAAAAAATCAAATGAATGTTACCTACCGAACACGTAGAATACGGAAGGCCATCCTCCCATAAAATCAGAGTCGCAGAGTAAACCGGAAATAGGAAATACAACAACTCTTCCAAGGGATACACCTGTACAAAGAAAATATTTTGATGAACACTAAGAAAAAGAGCCTAGCCCTATTGATAATTATGACCACCTGATTCATAAATTTTCGAGAGCCCGCGCCGGGAATCGAACCCGGGACCGCCGAGCCACACACAGTCACTCATTCAAAATCAAGTTTCATTCATTACCTGCGTATGTGAGTGACGTCAGCCTGCACCGCTCCTCGGCTGGAACCCAAACAGCCAAAACTGAAAATAATGCTGGCAGTGCCATTCCCTACAATGTAAATGCACGCAATGTTGACAAATAAATAAATCTGGATCCATCAAGATTGAGGCATTAAAAAATGCTTTCCGATGAATGTCGATGAATTTTGACAATTGAAACCCATTCATGCTAAAGAGCGCATTGGCAAAACCAGTTTATTTTATGAAAATTGTGCTAAACATTGTCTAGCTATATAGGACAAATAATTTTTTAAAACAATTAAATACTTCATTCATTTTATAAATACACACGAAAGCATCGAAGTCAGTACAAACTTTATTTCATGTCGATCTTGCAATCATAATGACTCTCACACTGACCAATCCCAATTGCCAATTAACCATACATTCAGCGAAAAGAAATAAAATCAATACCTGTGCAAATCCGCAAATGACACGAAGAGCGATTAGAAACCGGAAGCCAATGTAAGCGGACGCCGGAAGCAGAATGGAGACGAGAGCCGACACGAATACGCCGATGCCGAAACACCATTTCCCCCCGAACCTGTCGGCCATCATTCCACCTGGTAGCTGACCGAAGACGTTGCCCCAGAAATAAGAGCTAAGTATGAGACCCCTAGTCCATTCGTCCCACGTAAACGGACCGTCCTGAAAGACAAACAAAAACGCAAGTTTTATAAACATTTGAATAGTTTAGAAATTGTAATTAGTAGTTGAATTTAAAACTAACTTGCAATCGCTATTTATTTTTATGTCTGATTACTCAGATAAAAAATAACTTTCATTGGCTTCAAATCAATGGGTATACAAGTTGTAATCAGAATTGAAAATTGTAAAATAACCTTTTCCATAGGCGCACTGGAATTGTTGGACGTTTCAGGGACGTTGCAGACGTCAGTTGTGTTCTGGTGCTCGGCTAAGATGACGGTCTCGTTGACCATGGCCACCAGAGCTATGCTCAGATTAAGTCGCAAGGTGTTGATCGCAAATACCCCGAAACCGGCCAATACGACTACCAAAATGCGAACAGGAAACCGACCTACAAAGAAAGTGAAGATTTCCGGAAAATACATTGAATGCTCTATTTGAATAATTGAATTGAATTGACATCCACATAGGGGATGACCATACTGTATATCACATATTGCATGTCACTTCAAACTTGAAACTTGAACTAATAGTTGAAGAAGCAGTTTAAAAAATCGTGAAGCTATTCATACGTCTATGAACATTAATCAAAAGTTGAATATATCAGTCAGATATTTTTCTGTACATTTCTAAATAATTCTTAATTAAGAAACAACAGATATATAGCGAAATATTTATTTGTGGAAATCTTTCTGGTTTACTCGGGAACTTTATGTTATCCACTCTGGATCGACTCCGGTGTGCATTGATAACTAAAGATATTCACTATACCTGTGTACAGATATCTGATATATTCATAGCTGTCTTTTTCGCAACCTCAAATTGGTTAAGAAATAGAGAGCCCCATAAATAAGGATTAAGTAGAGCAAGACCCGATCCATTTGATCCTGATAAGAATTGAGGGAATCAAAAGCATGAGGAGTGTTGTTCAAACGTCTTTGTCGATAGAGTTATCGCCACGCTTTGTTTACAGGTCAACTTCCACCTTCCGTACACTGTACTTGAGGCGCTTATGCTAATTTAAATATTGGTGCGTTTTGGTTCATAAGCATAAAAATTTCTATGAAAACGAAATATATTTCAGTCTAATAAATTAAAAGTTGTGCCCTTGACTGCGCCGGACGAAAAAAGACGAACAGAGTCGGGCAAATAAAAAATAGAATAACTATTATTCAATAATAATTAACTAAATTGAAAACCACTGCAACTGACGAAAAACAACCGCCATCATTATTTTTTATATTTCAATCTGTTGAAGAGAGTTGGTTAGTATCAATTGCAAATAAATGATCGGAGAGCTATCGGAAGTAATACTTTTGAGGTTAACGGCTATTTAAGCACTCCGATTGGAGAATGAAGATGACGGTGATTAGGCACCACTAGCGGCGACAACTGGAATCTGCCAAAATGACGAAAGGTGCAAGCAACACCTAATGTTAAAGAAGAGCTTTTAAAAATTGCATTTACAACGCTTTACAGATTTTTGAGATTTTGTAAACCAGTAATCGTTTGTAATCGAAGTAAAGATAGGCAATTGAGGTAGCGTAAATTCCAGACACCAACTATTATTTGTTAAGCCATATATTAGAAGATAAATAAAATAGTTATGTGAAGTACATAATAAATAAATAAATTAAATACTTACGTGATTTTCGGCATTGCTTGGCCTCAGGTAGCAAACATGAATCAACCTGAGCTCCCTTCGGTTTAGACGCACGAAATAAAAACATGGCTGCTCCGAAGATATCCAAGAATATCCTTCCGCTGTGGATTTCACTTATGAGTTCACAATGGGGTTCCAAAAACTATTTCGAATACAATGCCGTTCAGATTCGCCTTCAAGTTTGTGAAGCAGTTTCATAATTCTATCGAAAATCCCTGTTTCAGTTGTTGAACGTCCAAGTTTTGCCAAGTTTATTTTGCCCAAAAATGCCACGGAAATGTGATATTGGACGTCTTTTAATTCTTGGGCAAAGCGTTGAGAATATTGAAATAGTTTTACGGATAGTGTTTGAAGCACTGCAAAAAGCAAACTGTTTCACAAATCATCTCTCGTCAATGATTGGCTGGTTGCGGGTCAACTACGTCATCGGCCGGATTGTAACTGCAATTTCAAGTAGGACATTGCTCGTGACTGTGGAGTCTTGTGTATTTGCTAATACCAAGCTGATGTTTACCTAAAATACGCGTTTCGATAAGCAACCTTGTGACGGCACCCAATTTTCTCAAAGTCATGTGATTCTTTCTGCGATGAGGCTCGTCACCTCGGCTTACCCTTATCTTACTTGAGAATATACCGTATGCTGACTTATCGTATTTACACGTCATCAGAGGGCTTCGACTCTCTTATAGGACGACAGCTCGTTCTGTAGGCCACACCTTCCGATGAAAAATGTACCTAGCTCACTGCCTTTGTCCTTGCTTATTGATTGGAATGATTATATTGTGATACATTTTGTTGATAACCTTAATGCTAACACGTTGAGAATGTGTCCGCGTTAAAAAATCGATTATTTTTAACTATTTAAATTTTTCTTTGGGATACTTACTCTTCGAAAAAGAAAATTAACATGTAAGATACAATAATTTAAAGCAGCAATCAGTTGGCAAGACAAATTTATTCATAAATTATTAAAACAGCATTTTTAGCACACAACATTTCTAAATTGAAGGATCCGGTGAGTCTGAAAGATAAAGAAATAATATTTTGAAATTTAAAAAACAGATGTCGAAATTATATGGCCATGTCTGTTATATTGTTATTGAAAATTGTATCGTAACCGTAAAAATTCTGTTAAGGCGTTACGCTGATATTCAAAAAAATATCGGCTTGATTATAACAGAAAATGGTCAGTGTACTTACAGCAACACCTGTACTGCAAAATGCAGCAAACTATTCGACCGAAATTTGAAATACAGCGCAGACAGATGACAGGAATTGTTCCACTCCTCCACTCCTTCGAAACCAGATTCGAAGGAGTGGAAATTTCGACTTCCTGGTTAACTCTATTGGCATCTCCATTGCAAAAGACAACCAAAATATTTGAAAATATCACCAATATTTTAAAGGCAGTTGCAAGATATGGTACACGCACTAAAAATAAAATTATATTAAAAGTGCAAAAATTAATAAAATTATAGAAACAATGAAATTTGATTTGTTCACCATGATTGCAAGGTGACTGAAACTCTGTGCTGACACGTCTATTTCTCAATAAATGAATAATATTTACAGCACAAAAAAATGCAAATGGTACAAATAAACTTACTAATATCAATTAGTTGTTGATAAAACTGGTATTAAGTTTGTAGGACACAAAACTGGCGTTCCTGACACGAAGAAATAAAATTTATAAATGAAATGTTTTGGCTTCCCGGCTTCCCCAATCGCATTTTCGAATGACGCACCAAATAGTAAACTTAGGGGTCGATGAAACCTTTCAGTAACGACTATCTGAGCAATAAACGAGGGATTTAAACAAGCAATACGGAAGTTGTGTATTTACCAGTTAAAAGTATCTGAAAGCATCTGGACTACCACATTGCAGAGACAATTTCGTTGAAACTTACATTTTGTTATAATTCAGCAAATATAGTAGTGGAAAAATATTTAATAAGAAACAAATTTAAATTGGCTTAACCTAATAAATTGAATACTTACTGGATAGAATCAGTGATTACAAATGTACATATTTCCTGGTAATTTATTGAATAAAGAGACGTTGATTCATTTGGTACACTAAAACAATACTTTATTTACACATGTTTAATATAAAATGTATTTTTAAAATAAATTTTACATGTATACTCAATATGAATCTATAGTTGGATAGTCTCATGCGCAGAACATCAGGTTTGGCAACACTTATATTCTAAAAAACAACAGAAAATCTTTCCTATATTTGCAATGCAGCGGACACAAGATAACGGAAAATACAGACGTGAATTGAGGGAAGAATAAGAAGACGAATTTCTGACGTCATTCGATCCATCTTCGGCTTGACAGAAATTACTGACGAACAAGCAAGTCCACAGAACACCCAATAATAAATTTGTCGAAATATTTTCGAACATTTTTTTTATCTTTGTTTTCAATTCTCCGCTGATGCCACCGTGTCGTTCTAGATACAAAAAATATTAAGTTTATTTTGATGATAAAATATTCCTCAAAACTACATTTGCTGCTCCGCCTGACGAAAATTTCACCATTACTTACTGTGCCTTTGCTTCCGGTCAGTGATTCGCAGTGAAATAAGGACAACTAATTTTGGTATGTGATCGTAGGCCGTGGGAAGTTCGAGATACTATTTAAAATAATTAAATTTCGCTTATTGTACGAGGTATACCAGTTTTCGAAATTCATTACGCTCCATTCAGTTATGATGTTTATGTGTAAATCAGGTTGCATACAAGTGGGCGCTTTATACACGATACCCAATCCATGTGTCCTTTAGTGTTCTGCAGTTGCAATTTTATAATCCCACAAATGATTCCTCAGCTGATAGTCTGATTTATTACTATACAAGACTCAACAGACCTACAGTTATAATGCACCTCACACATTCAAATATTGAATGACTTACCAGACTGATATTTTTGCTTCTTCCACAACGTATCGATTGCGGAAATTGGTCATTGAAACATCATAAAATGTCAGTGTCCTTCAGTTTGATATCAGTTATCTAACAGAAATGACAAGTAATATACAGAAGACCGATTTTTCAGCTCTTGGAAAGTTTAAAACGCGCTCTCTGAAGTTATCACAAATATATTGCTAATGTTGGAGAAGAGCATAGAAATAATTATTTCTAATTCTAACAATATAATTTTGTTCATACATTATTTCGATTGATACACTCTTAGAATGTTTCACAATTTGCTGTCGTCCAGTTTAATTTCGATTGTTTTCTTATCGTCATTTCTTAACTCAATGTTAATCGTGTCTAATGAGGTTCGCAGCATAGCCCCATTTCTCGAATGTCCTAGGTGCAGGACGTGGTTTGGCCTTCTCGGGTGCTGCAAGTTTTTTAATTTTTCTTGCTGCGGTAAGTAATATTATGGATGAAAAATAAGTATTCATTGTCGATTAACTTGCTTCCGACTAATGTGCAGTGTACAATGAATTTTAATTAGTTATTATATTAATTAGAGGGGGTTTTATATAGTAAATAACAATTAAAGGGGATCAGAAATGCATGTAGTGCAGAGACGACTACAGTGATGGTAAATAATAATAAAATATTAATCCGGCAAACCTAATGTCGTCGTGTCTATTTGTTTTTTTCAGAGGGAATATCGCTGTCTGATTTGTATATACCATGACCTCGCTAATACATAATGATCTGTCAAGAAATGACTACAGAATAAACATGATGTATTTTGATTTCATAAAATATTAATAATTGGTGTTGGAGTTACTTTTATTTTGTTTACCTTTCTATGCTAAACATTCCCCCCCCCCCACAATTATTCACGCCGGCATCACTGTTGTTTGAGATAAAAGATAAAATGGTTCTATAATGTCGGGTTCAACGACAAGATCCAAATTGCACAGAATAATATTCTAAAACATGAATTTCACAATGACCTGAACAATTGAGCGGATCGGCGTGAACCAATTGAATGTCCCACGCACAGCTTTTTAAAATGCAATTTTTACAATCGTTTGACTAACAACGCCATCAGCGGACAGCTGCTATGAAGGCGGGTCATAAATGTGACGTTTTCCCTCGTAACTAACAATCCAACAAAAATCAATGAATTTTGAGGAATACAGCCAACCAGCATTAGCCACATACACTCGTAGATAGGATGATGTAAATATGTTAGTAGAATTACCATGTGTTAGTATGACTGCACGGTTTAAATTATTGTACAAATTGACACAACCGAACCAGCGTCTTACTCCAACCGTGATTGTGTGTCATCGTAATTTTCAATTAGCTTTGGTAAGTTGATGTAATTCTTCATTGGGTTTCAAATCTACATTTAACTAGTTACAATTCTAGAAAATGAGGCACAAAATTCACAAAACATAAACGTGGAACGAATTCTTCCGAACAATTTTATTAAAAGAAACTATGAAATATTATGAAACTTTGCTCGAAAGTGTTATTGATGCGCTATATTATTGCTATTTTCAATTTAAATTTTGTATTTAATAGGCACGCGTATACAATATGAAGAACCTGAAAGTGGAACAGAAAATACTGGTGTTAATCGTTACGTGTGTCCTGTTGATTACGGCCGACAGCAAGGTCTCGAACTCCGCGTCTGTTTTAGCCAATCCTACCCAACTGCGGCGATCCCTTTTCCCGGTATCCTGCTACAGGTGTCGGCCGTTGTACGGCCCCTTTCTATGTTGTGCGAAAAATTTAGGCTGCTGTTGTAAGTTAAAATGTCAACAAATTGCAAAAGCCTAAATGCGTAAAAATGCACTTTTAGATGCATTTTTCCAAATCAATCGTAGGACTGTTTGTGTTCCAATTTTTTTCATTTATTTTTCCAGTTTATGTACCAACCACAACCACAACCACAACTGCAAAGTCAACAGGCTAATAACAGTTTAAACAAAACCGCTGTCAGAATTTCTGATTCCGCGTTTTTATTTTTGGAATTGTCATTTTGATGAAAATAAAATTTCAATTTCTTCTCATTTGCCCCTTTAGTTTTGTTTGTTGACAGTATTTATAGTTGAAATTTATTTCATTTACCAAGTGCTTCGAAGAAATTCAAGAAAAATCAGAACGCGAACAGGCAGCAAGGCTGGTGACGATCCATGAAAAGGAGTGATGGCAGCG
>JAQGBY010001030.1:0-33574 GCA_034698785.1 Mycogona germanica
AAAAAAGAAAAGTGTGTGAAAATTATTAGGTACGTCACATTTTACAATGTAATTCTCACAAAATTATAACGATTATTTTGGACGGATTTGTTAAGGCAAATTTTGGACTTTATCGAGCGACATCTAGTGCTAATCAAAACTCTGTTGACTTTTTTTTAGTAGATACAGCAAATGCGAATACAACGATATGCAATCGAGCAACGTTTTTAACCGCTATTTCGATGGATTCAAAGTTTCCTTTATTTGTCAAGTCACCAAGTTAGCATGGAAATTGGTCAACCTTTGATAGGTCTATCGAAAATCAAACAATCAATGGGCGTTTTTCGTTGAAAGGTTTTGATTTATGTGAGCCACTGTACGGGGTAGGAAAGCTCTGATACATTTTTTCGTGGGACTGTTGGCGCAGATCAACTTCAATACAACGGGCGAGAGTAAAAGGAGTCCGCGGCGGTTGCAATGCGCATTCCCCGAACAATTGCTTCTGGAATGTAACTTTTCAATAATTTATATTTCAAATTGGTCCGCCGCGTATTTCACTATATACATGTATATCGCGAATAAAAGAGAGCGTTCCAATTCCAGTGGAATTTCGTTGCACATACTCGTGTAAACAGGACTATGTGGATAGTTGATATATATATATATACGAGAAATCCGCGCAACTTGGGATTCCGGGCAAAACGGGAAACAACGGAATGCCAGCCCCGCTGAACCGGAATGCGAACAACTGGATGGCTAATTCGAATCGAGGAATTTATCACTTTGTAATGGCTAACGTTTCCACATAGGCTCGTCTGTATGTGTTCAGGTACATAGAGACCAATTCCAACGCACATTTTTTCACTTTTCAATATATGTGCATGTGTTTTGTATCCCAATTGCAACCAAGAGTTCCCATATGGCGAGATTTCAAAATCTAACTGTTGAGGCTTCGTGAGGCGTCGCGAAATGAAATCACATTTGCTTGTTTTTTCATTCGTCTGTTTTGCCGAGCGCCACCGTTGCAAAATTTGAATTTCGAAGTTGCGTTTTTTAGTTCTTCGTGAAGTTTAGTGTGTTTCATGTTCTAATGGATGCTTCTTTGTCCAGCTGCACAACAGAAAAAATACCTAATTTTTTTTTATTGTTTATTCAGCGTCAGGTCATTGTTCATGAAAAAACAAATTACACAAGAATACAAAAAATAATAAGAATATATTATTTACTTACTATCTATCTTAATTTATTTGCTTTAGAGCAGGCGAAAGGAGTGGTAATCTGCAGAAAACATATTAAAATTTACCATTATGAAAAATATTGTTTCATAGTTGCCGGGGTTCGATCTTTTCACTTAGGCGACCAAAGCTCTAATGAAAGTTTCTAAATTATTATGATCTGGAGTCTTTCAACCAGTTCTGTATTGAATCAGTTATATAGTCTCTCTTATTTAGCAACTGTCAACTAGTCAACTGATTTTCCCCTCATTGTTTCACTTTATTTATTTAAAAAACTTTAATGGAGATTTTAAATTCTCTAAAGGGTGTTATAACAAATTTATCATATTTCTTTTATCACTTGTGTTTAAATACGCGTACTTTACTTAACACCGTAATTGTAAAATTTAAAGCTTGCAAGATATAAATGACATTTCAAAGTCTCCTGTGCGATTCGAGGTGTTTGTTTCACGTATATACGCGATGAGTAGGCAATTTGTTTGCAAAATCTCACTCTCCTGCACTTTACGGCTCACGCATAAACAGATAGGCCACTCATTTTGTGGTTTTTCTGCATCAAATGCATCTCTGATGTGCCGTGACGATCGCGACAACCCCAGTATACTCGTACAGTATATTAGAAACGAACGGAAAAAGAAAAAGAAGATCAATGGAAGTGTACTTCTGCGCGACGCCATCGACAAAATCACTTAAAAATTTGGATTTCAGCCGAGAAAACCGAAGAAACTTTTCACTCGCTTTTCACGGTTCCTCGCTAAGTCTTTTTGTGTGTGTGCTCGACTGCCGAGTTAAGTAGACGTCTGATTTTTTTTTTGTATTTGCCACACCGTCTCAATGTAAACGGATTGGCACAAGCAGTCATGGAGTTGGTTTAGGAGAAGACATTTTCTGCATGCACACTTTTTTTATAAAATATATTGCTTTCACATTTGCTCACCTAACCCCATGCAAAAAGGATATTCCATAATGGGACATTTCTAATTTTCTTGTTGACAAATTTATGCGAGAAGTTAGTATAGTAAGATATCGATTACCGTTATTGGTCAAAACCAATACATAATAAAATAATAATATGCAGTAGCTCGAATTAATGTTGACGTTAGTTATTTCATGGTTGTTACGAATTTTACGGATGCCCCTCAGTTCAGCGCGACCCAGTGATCCCTTGTAAAAGCGATTTAAGCCTGCGAAATCTCTTTTTCGCTCTATTCGTTTCAACGGTGAGTGGGTTCAGTCTGTGTAATATAGCTGGGTCCGTCTATATATAAATCCTCTTGAGATCCCTTAGTCACTTTTGTGCACTTAGATAGCGAATTATCCTATGGAAGAAATCCATTATCTTTGTTGTACTTCTATGTCACGCATTCAGAGCAGATTGTTTTGGCGGTTTCAGCATTATCAGGACTTCAAAGAATCTATCATACTTGGAGCTCAATTTCTAAGAAAGGTTGGACTGTTTCAACGCAATTTTATTTCTGGATTTTTCCTAGCTATGGATGAACGCGTTCGCTTGAAATCTGAATGATAAATTCTGTCCTTTTTGGTTAGGGCCTCGGGAGGTTTCTTATCCAAGCCCAAGACGAACACACAGAACGTGCCCAACAGCCGATCAAGATAGATTGAGCCGCACAAAAGATTTGCTCATTTATCTCTTTCTTCCTCGATACGCGTCTTTGATTTTCCACTCGCAACACAAACCGACAGAGAACATAACGAAATTACTTAGCGCGTCTTGTGTCTCTACGACTAAACTCCATTCATCTTGGGGGTGGGGATGGAGTTAGCTAGAGTTTTCTTATATATATACGAGCCAGATTGCTGACTCTGTAAATTGTTCACGAAATTGGTGGAAAAAAGAAATAGAGCTGTTCCGACTTATTTGCTACCCAATCAACCGTTTCATGTGGGAGATACTTCGCTTTCGACACTTTTACTGGTGACACAAAGTATCAATTACAAATAGAAGGAGTTTGTTACTTCGTCGTAACAAATGAAACGACAATTCAAAAAGTGTGCTTGCAAAATTTTAAGACCAAGTCATTGCAATGATGCCGGGATGCCAAAATGTGATGGGATATTTTTTAAATATCTGTATGATCATTTTCAAAGCAGACGTTTGTAATGTTACACTTTTTTAGTCCTTCATGTTAATTTGGTTCTTCAATTGCCCTTTTACCAAAATTAAAAATACCATATTTATTTTAAGGACATGTTGAGAAATTGAACAAAGCTGCTTTTTGATGACTTGCTCCTGCAGCTCTTTGCATGCAGATGATTTGAACATATTAAACATTCTAGTTCAGTCGAAAGAACGTTTAAGGTAATAACGGGTTTTCCCCCTCTGCCTCGTCTAGAGTTTCGGATTAGTTTTCGTCTTCTATTCCAGTTCTGGAAAAGAAATCGCTTAAAAAACGTCAGTCGAAAGGGCAACAGTACAGTAAATATGGGATTTGCATGAGGCACAGCGCTACAGGCGTTTGTTTGATAAAACAGGATTTTGTCAGATCAACATTCATTGAGGTTGCAATTTTTTATTCAAATCTCGACGGGTTCCGCAGTCAGTCTGCAGAAATGCCAAGTACAAGTACAAACATAAAATAAATGATGCGTCGGCTTAAAGAGATTACTCATTAGAGATTAAAATTTCTTGAACCTTGTTTTTTTTTGTAGAACCTACCTGAAAGTTCTAATAATTGTAGTAATTAAGTTGCAATTTTTTGCAGTAGAAAAGTTCTTCGAAAATATAATATTATTTACAAAACCCGAATGAGTTATGCAAGTAATAAAACATTTTTACATCTTCTCGAGAGTGTACAGTGTGCAGTGTTTTAAGCCAGTCGGAATACGACTGTATAGTAAATACCAAGTTATCATGCCCACTCTGAAGTCCTTCTAAATTTGGGTAATTGTTTTTTTTTTTAAAACATTGGCAAGGAATTCTGGAGCTCCATCGAAAAAATAAATTTTGAGCTCGCCCTTGCCATTCAAAATGCTTCATCGTTCAGATGGAAATGAATTTATGATTTTAAGTTGATGGCTGCTTCACAAATTACCTGATAGATGGGTACCTGAAAAAGGGTTAGAGTATAAGCGTTTTTTTAAAAAAAACCTTTAAGGTCCGCAAAAATATGGCGTCTTCAAGGAATAAATGCAACCACCGAATCTGCCGGGGATCACTCATTCATTTGCCATGCGTTTGTCCTATGGGGTAGCCTGCTTCTAGGACTTACAGCTCATTGTCATGTATGTCTAGGCACGAACGAGAAATGTGCTCGCATATTGCATTAGCAAGTTTAACGAGACGAAATCCCATTTCATTACCATGGCAAACATGTGTGCCTGGCAAATGGAACTTGTCACTGGCGCAACATTTTTTTTCTCAGCGCTCTTTGCAGCCTTAAAAAATATGAATTCCCATATCGGGTAATGTAATGAATGAGATTATGGGTGTCCGGGGTTACACCGCCTAGGCTGCTTCAAAAAGCAGAAGCTGATGCAAGTGGATTTATGCGTAGCATGTCTCGTACAACCGTGTTTACCGGCCTATAAGCCGCGAATTTAATTGCGGGCGATTATCCGGGCGCATGACTCAATTCTGTATTTGTTCAGAATTGACTCAAGAACTCGAAAATACTTGAATGTCATTTTGTTGGTCAATTAACTGATGTCGTCAATAATAAACTGGCCGATCTGTCTCGAATCCCGGTGTAGGTGGAATTATAAAATATTTTTCCCCAGCCATAAATTCAGATGATCTCAGATTCTGGGCTTGAATTTTTTGAACCCTGTTAACGGTTGTAGCAACATTATGACGTTGCGAACACCACACAGTATGTACCTGATATGCCGGGAATTACGGCCCATGCTTTAACATGGCATTTTTTTTAAATCTGAGTTTTGAAAGAAATTCTACCTCGCGAGTTCACCGCTCTACTCTATTTGAATTGCGTAATGTAACTCAGTAAAGGTATATGGAATAGACTCTCTCGTATGCTGGCGCTAATGACCGCATAAATCATAACATCTTGCATGACTAGAGTATATGTTTACGTTTGGCTCAGTCCATATAAAAAGTAAGTGTAATAGTGGAAGGTACAGCAAAATATGGCGTGCTCGTTTTTAGTACGCGTAGACGGACAATTTTAATGGAACTTTCGCATTTACTTTTTTCATTTTATGCGCAATAAAGTTATTCTCCCGCCCGCTTCCCCACCCCACTCCTGTAGTAGGGTCGACGCTCACCCGATACATCATTGGTAAAAAAGCAACAAAAGTGAATGTGAGCGACTGAAACCTGTATGGTGGTGGTGGTGTTTTCTGTGGTGGAGCGGGGGAATTGTTGTTTACCGTTGGATAATGATTGAGGTGCATTATGGGATATGGGGAAATTATGTCGGGTGATGTGTGTGTGTGTGTATGATGCAACCGTGATTTCAATATGGCGTGAGTGGAACAAATTGTATCAAACTAACGTTGTTTTATTTCTTTTTTTTTATCCCTTATAGGTGAGTGTTATATTGGGTTATTATTATTTTGCTGGACACTGCGTGTCGAGAAGGCGTCGACCCGCTCAGACTAACGAAGATGCAAAGGTAAACACCGTTCACAGCCATTCTTTGTATATATCGCCCATGTTTGCAAAAATGCAATTTAATTCTAAACGTATGTTCGGTTTAAAACGGTTGTCTATGATAAGTCAATGGTAGTTCTGAAAAATTGTTACTTCTGCCTTTTCCAAAAGTGTATTTCAAATTAGTTAATTACGTTCGAGTTAAATTTTTATTTTAATTCAAATCGTTTGGCGCACACAACAAAATGGGATGTTGTAAATATAGATATTTTCCCCCAATGAAGTCGAGCAGCACTTACAAGATTATTTCTTCATCATAAAATATAACTTTCAAGATATTGCATTTTTGATTGTGCCAATGCAGGTCGAATATGACACTCTAGAATATTGGAACAGCTCTGCCCGACAAATGTGGTATAACACCTGAAAATTAGGCTATTGTTTTTTTTCATACAATGTATTAGGCCTCATAGTATCATTTTTTATTGAATTTCATTTAGTTGTTTGTTTAAAATCAGCATTCATAATTTGGTTGCGATTGCTAGTGAGTATTAACGAAATCGTGGATCTTCCGCTCTCTGAAAACATTCATCTTAAAGTTTAGTTTTAATAAAGAAGGAAATTTACTCTTGCACTGGATATGATTTCCAGAACTACTGAATAATTCCAAAATAAATTTCTGTTTTCTTGCGTGCTCGTCACCAAATTCGATTCGCGATGGCCCACCCCTCTCACCCAATCACAATGTTCCATTGTCACGTGACGTTGCTCTCAGCACCCTCCGACGGCGGATATCGGAACCGCCAGAGGACTTCTTCGTGTTGCCCCTAATTCATGCTTGTTTGTGGACCGATGCGTGAGCTACGCGTGCTGACAACAGCGACGACGACAACCACGCGTTATTTGAATTCACCACTTTATCCCCATCCCCATCTCCCACCCCCTCATATTCCTTCAATTCACCCCATCTTTTCTTCCCCCCCCCATTCTCATTTCCACGTCTTGTGGCACCCAACATCATCTCCCTCACATCTTTGGGGTCTGCCCCCCTCCTCCTCCCCCCTCCACCCATCATTGTATACACACCTTATTGCGTGCACACCACCCGCATACACAAGGCGTTTGTCGGGACACCCCCTCCCCCTCCCCCAGTGTCACGCTCCCTCCACCCCCACCACCCACGATTCCTCCACTCTTCGACTCCACTTAAGATTCAGGAATATATATTAGACTATAATGCACCCTCTCCAGGCTTCCCCGATTTTCCCCCACTTGCATCACACCTTTTCCTCCGCCTTCCTGCCAGCCACCCACCACCTTACAAAACACTTCTGGATTCTCTACTTCCCGTCACTCCCCTCCCCCCTTCTTTCATCCCTCCCTTCGCCCCTATTTTTCGCACCATCGGATCGAACAGCTGGCGCGATGGATTCGACGCCGCGCCGCGAAGATCCACGCGTGTGACATATAAAGGTTATTATTTGAACTTTTGCGTGTGTCGGGAGTAGTAGGAGAGGAGGGAGATTTGCACATGCGGCGCCAGCGTGTGCCTTTCACGGCGTGATTTTTCTCCGCCTCGCCGGACTTTTGCTCCATCCACTGCGCTTTTCTGTCTGCGGCGCGCGCGCACACACACAAACCGTTCCGCACGATGAACGAACCCGCTCCACAGATTTTGCATATCATCCGCAAGTGATTCGCCGTATTTTTCTGGAAACGCTGAATTGTTGTGATGAGGCAAAGCGGACCCAGCAGCGATAGTGGTTCTCATTTTTGACCAGATAGACGACACTTCAGGGACGAGCTTTTATTGAATAGCGACGTTGTTGACTTGAGTTTCGGTGGGTTGCTTGTGTGGTTGCTCAGAGGACGACGAACCCTATAATTTTTTTTTATTGTTTCCAATCAACTGTAGTCTAACGCACTACAGGCGTTACGCCCCCCTTATGGTGCTTAGGCACTAATGACGATAGTTTGTCAATTTTTGCTATACGAGTGTTGCGATTTTTCAGTTCGTTCGTGTAGTTCATGTGACCTCACCAACTGTTCACTGCTGAGGATCTAGCGCTGTTCTCGTTAGCTCTTTGTTAAGGAGGTGGCATCCAAAGGGGACGACCCGACATCAAACAGACCTAGGTAGTTATTTTCTACATTCAGGAATTTATTAGGACGTCTTGCAATTTAATAATAAGAATGAATGTGTTCGGGGCAACGCGAATAAAAAGACGAACGTTGTGGCGAGCTCTATAATTGCTATTTTTCAATATTATTATTATTGTTTTTTACCCAATCAACTGTAGTCAACCGCACTACAGGCGTTACGTACCCCTCATGGTGCTTAGACACTATGCGAAAGGCACGACTAGTACCCCGGGATCGAAATTTTCGAGAGCCCGGGACGGCCGAGCTACAGTCAGTCGCTAAACCAACTGATATACTAGGTAGTTATCTTTAAGTTGTACCAGATTCCCTGGCTTAATTCCCATTCAAAAGTAAGAAACATGTAGGAATTTCGCTCGTTCGAAAAATTCCGGAAGTCTTGGCTGGGAATTGAACCCGCATTGAGCGTTCTCCCGATATGTGGTAGCAATGAGGAACTGCACGCGAAAGAGACATCATTTTTTTGGGGGGGGGGTCTCTCGCGTGAACCCATATCCTGATGGAAACCCTGAGTACGTGCTCCTTTCTGAGGAGTGTGGCGTCGCACCAATAAATGCGGCTGAGCAAAGAATAAAAAACAGTCATGTCGCAAGATGGCGAATGCGGCGAATCGCATGTCGCGTATTCAAATTTGTGGGCGGCGCGGCCGCAATGACCGACTGAGTGCGTTTGACAATCCCGCAACCTAAAAGACGTAGGTCTCTGGACGGGCGTGCTCGCTCACTCGTCAACCGACGACGGCCAAAATCCTAAGCGGCACAAATGGACTCATACCCTACTTCAGCTTCCTTCTCAGGCATTTCTCTCAATAGATCTATACATCTACGCTGAGACTGAATTGCAGAAATGGGGGCATCAGAAATGAAATAATTCAGGTTTCTGCTCGCGCGTTAGGCCACATCCGGCCATCCTGTTGGGAGTGCTGCCTAACTTTCTGATCGAGTTGCCTAACCTAACTGTCAAATGGCTAGTGCTTACTTGCGTGAGCATTCTGCGTGGTTGGAATTGCTTGTAAACTTGCTTTGGCGCTACACTTTCCACTACAGACGCACTTTTCGTCCGAAAATCGGTGGATCTTTTTACCTCATTTTTTTCTCTTGTCCTTTCCGATTTCGAAAACGACACAAACCTTTCTCGTTGTTTGGAGAGCCCGACCATTGTGTTAACATCACGTCGGCACATATTCAACCTAGCGACGATTCGTACTGAGGTTTAATCCCCTAACGAGTTTCTCGATCGGAGAAACCCTGATTTTTTTTTGCTTCTCGGCGTTTCACCATTTTTCTTTTTAGTCTCTCAGTCACCACTCCTCTATACGATAGTGTGGACCTATACTGTCATGAGAGACTATGCACACACTTTACACGGTGCAAGTTTGCTGTTGACTGGACAACATTAACAAATATTTGTTATGGGGTGTTTACCAGTGGTTTAACTCCTCAAAACCCCCCAGAAGGAGACCTAGATATTTTGCCTAACCTAGGCTGTCCTAGGAAAGGGGTCTCTTTTTACTTCTATTCCGAAAGAAGGCGCGTTAAGGAATTTCTCTCGCCCGAAAAATTCCGAAGGTGTCGGCCGGAATCGAAACCGCGATCACGGGCTAAGAGGCGAACGCGTTACCTCTTTACCACTCGACACCTCTGGACTGGACAACATAGAACTAACTATAAATATTGCAGAGATGCAGAAATTTAAAAAAAAAATACACTAAGAGATGCGATTAAGTTTTATCTGTTAAAAAATTTAATACATTCAATTAAAATTTGTGACAAGTTGCTATGTCATCATATACAGAAATAACAAAATTTATTGTTGAGGGGTTTTTATTTTACAATACGATTAGTTTGTACCATATACGACTAGTCGTAGCCCAGTTGGTTTAGCGACTGACTGTGGTTCGGCGGTTCCGGGTTCGATTCCCGGCGCGGGCTCTCAAAAATTTCAAACCCGGGGCACTGGTCGTTCCTTTCGCATAGTGCCTGAGCACCATGAGGGGATGTAACGCCTGTAGTGCGGTTGACTACAGTTGATGCTAATAAAAATAAAATATACGTGTGACAATATCGACAGAAATCAGGTGAATCTAGAGCGGTTAGTCGCTATCAGTTTGTGAAAAATTGGTCGATAACTCCGAGAATGGATCTGAAACGTTTGCCTAGTCTGTATCGAGTCGCAATTTGAAAGGATAGTAACATTATTCGATATCGTGTTGGTTGACTTCCGGTGATTCCTGGGCAGCAGGGTCTCAGTCGGAATGAGATAGTCGGGGACGTGGAAGTAGGTCGCGCGTCGTACAAATCAGCCACTTGGCGATGCCGTTTATGGACCACTGCTTCGCAAGTGGCCGTGATATTGCGCGCGTCCGAAGCACTACAGCGCGCGCCTTGGCCCCGTGTATTGGGCGTGTGTAGGCGTGTGGCCAGAGTGATGGCGAGATGGGATCGGCGATGGCCGGGGTGACGGTAGTGGTGGTGGCGGCTTGATATAGGGGTTAGTGTGGGGAATGGGAGAGGGAGTTCTCCTGGAGACGATGGTATCGTAGGGAGAACAGTAAGAACGGTCGGGTGGGTAGAAAGAAAGACGCGGAGGGGTTGATTGGAGGGGTTGTATATAGGAGAGGCAAGGTGTTCTGCTGATCGATTTTTAACACATCCGACTATGGCGTTCCGAATATCCCCTCCCGTTCGAAATCGTCCCCAGTAACGCCCTCAAGTCTCGCTCTCCCCTCGTTCGCCACCCCTTGTGTGGACGCCATTGTACCGCTTCCCCCGTATAAGCGTAATGCTAAGTGACGCGTAACGTTGCCGTAATGATTTTCGGTTTGGATGGGGGGGTTGGGGGAGGGGGAGGGGGAGTGAGACGTTGGAGGTGTATGTGACCGCGCGATACGAGAAGAAGCTTATATTCTCTTCTCTTTGGTACTTTTAGTCGTTTCTGCGGAGTACGTGTTGGACAAATTCGTTTTTTTTTGTGCTCCTGATGCGCGGCGAAATTGGGGGAAGATTATTTCTGAACCACCGAGTTTGGCACCCAATTTTCGCGGTCGTTTCGTGTGGGGACACCGAGTAGTACTTCGAATGGCACTGCTGTCTTGTGTCGGATGTAAGATGAGAGACTGGAGACGTGAGAAATCCCCATCTTTAGCCGCCACGATTCTTGACATTTCGTCATATAATTAATTTTGTCAGACGTGGGTCACGGAAACGGAATTCGCGGGCCGCAGTTCGCCCTTCCACTCATCCTGAGTTGGGGAACTCCCTCTTCTTGTATTTTTTGGTTTTGGTATTTAATTTTTTTTTTGAAAATGTGTTGTCGAACTGGTGATTTAAATAGTCACGAGATCCTCTTGAGATTCTCCAAATTGTACATTCGTGCAATGTGATCGGAAAAATGCGACGAATGGATCCATCTTTATCTGTTTACCTGTTTGAGGCTTCGATCATCTATCGTCATTAACAGATTCTCTCTGACGCCATCAGAGGGCACCAATAACTTGTCATGCCCAGAGTCAATAGGTCTTACGAATATGCGAAGAATAGGTTTTTTTCTTCTTCTGATCGTTAGATCGACGTTACACGACTCAAGACGAGAGTTCGTGACGTCGCTGCACAGGGTCGCACCGACTTCAATATACTCTGTTACAGTGCGAGGAAGTTGATGAAATCGTCGGCCAAAATGATTTTTCTTGCTGAACCTACATATAAAACAAGTACGAACATACACAGCGAGTCCCACTTTTTCTATTTGCTGACGCGTGCTGCAGAACTCAGAACTCCGCGCACTTTCTCTATATGATCTCTGCAGATCCGTAGGCGTGCAATTATGAGTTTCTTCGAATTTATATAGAGCATCTCTCATGCGGGTGCTTCTTCCTTCTAACTTCCTCCGCTCTCAGAGATATATATATATTCCACACTCGTATATATATATACGATGTGGCATCGTAATTTATTCCCTCGCCACCCTCGCCGAGCTGCTGCTGCTTGTCGATATTTATGAGGCATTATGAACGGAGAAGAAAACCGCCTGTTTTTCTTTCGTCCTACGTACGTTTGGGGTATAAGACGAATAGTACGGATCCTCCCGAGGCCCAAGCAGAAACGAGCTGGTTTTTCGGGATTTTTCATCCAGATTTCCTGCCATTATGTCAATATAATTTCGAGAATTACTGCAGCGAGCGCTGGCTTTTTTACGTTTAACTGAATCGTAGTACAAGAAATAATTTTCTCTCATTGGCGCGAATGGAGAGGTCGTATTTTCAAGTGCACCTATCTGGGCATAGGGGATCTCAGGTGGCTGTGCGTTCGCCGAATATCTTTTATCTTTCGAGCCTTCTTCCTTCGTTCGCATCTAGGGTCTTGATTTATGTCGGAAACCTATAATTACTCGCGGCAATCCCTCCGCGGAATTCGCTAATTTTCTGCATTAAACTTTTATTATGCGTATTATCTATCTTATATGCTGGTGCGGCGATATCTTCTTCTGTACGTAAGAATTCTTTTCTAGTTTCGTATCTGGGGATATTTTTTGTTGTTGACTAATTTATGTGTGCCATCGAACCATCTAATAGGACGCGTCTCAATTTATTCGCCGATCTTCACATAGGGCCTATACTTATTATCTAATACACTGCTTTCAACTACTGTGTTCTACTGACTGTGGTTTCGGCGGTCCCGGGTTCGATTCCCGGCGCGGGTTCTCGAAAATTCGATCCCGGAGTACTGGTCGTTCCCCTCACATAGTGCTTAAGTACCAAGAGGGGACGTAAGGCCTGTAGTGCGGTTGACTACAGTTGATAAAAAAAAACTACACACGCGTTATGAACCAAACATATTATCAATATATACGGTAACTAATAATTTAAAAAAAGGTATGATCCAAATGTTAAAATAAATAAAAACTGATCATACTCGTAATCGATGTTTCTGACTTGAATTTGTAAATTTGCCATTGGCTTTAGACGAATCTTGAAAGCGGAAAATCGATATTTCCTCAACGATACAAATAAAATAACTTAGTTAAAAAACATGTATACTTGTATTTCAGTCTTGAGTGTCCTGTGTGACCTGTCTCTTTTCACTGTGCATACAAGCTCAATGGCGATGGCCGCTGTATCGTCCGGCTATCGTAATCTGAAAAGAATCTCCCGCCTTTGCTGATGCGCTCACTCGCCCTAAGTCGATGTTGTCGGCTGAGTGAGCCGCGCGTGAATCCGAACACACGGTAGCCAAAACCTTATACTCACGTTTGGTGGGAACTGATTGGGCTTCTCGCCCAGGGCACACAGATAATAATTTAAAAACAATGTGACGTCCTACAAAATAAAAATGGAATTATCTCCGCGTATATTTAGTAGATGACATGACAAATACGTGGGGCGCCAAAGCAATCTCTGTCTTAATTTTACCAACAGGTGAAACTCATGCTGTTGACCAAAGACGATTATTGTCCAGGTCGTTCCCTCATGTGAACGTCATCACTGGAGCACGCATGGAGGGATCGTGTGGACCGCCCATGCACAGAAAACGTTTTATTCGGACCGGCCAAATAAGTTTTTCCCTCCGTCTGTTTTGTATAGAGACGACGATATTGGGTTTGCTCGTGGTTGTCGTTGTCCTAGGCACAAATCTGTTGTGATGAGCAGTGATGCGGTCAAGCGAGCCGAGGTTCGAATGCTCGCCCGTCGGAGCTACTAGAGATAACGCCAAAAGATAATCCGTGGGAAGGATGGTGTGTGGCTGTGGCCGAAGTCCCGAACTTCCTCTTTCGTCCATAGCCATAAAATTCATCATCCCAAGAATGAACGAATCTCATCCACATCGAGAGTTTCTATATCAGTTGCACGGCAAATATTCCTACCTTGTAGTCTAGGCTTCACAATTTAGATGCTCAAAAGTGTAGGTTTTCTACTTTATTTCATCACGGTTATGGAAATATTGACATGGTGAATCGGGGAAGACAACTTACTTGATCTTTTCAGTCTTGAGTTGTATTAGATCTTGGTAGCAAATAGTGGCTGGGTTCTCATGCGCTAACCGTTTGGAGAGAGCTTCGCCCGGGCTGAAGTTGAGGTTTTTCTGCTCCAGTATTTGTCGCCCAGCAGTGCTCAACCCCGTATTAATTTTTAGGTTTTCGTCGCTATGACGACGTCATCGTCTTGGGTGAGTCGTGTTAAGTCATTGAGGCACACTATTGCCAGGATGAATCTGATATTGATGCAGCGGATTTCGAATTAGGAGATGTGGTTTCCGCCTCTGACGTTTCGGTTTTTCTGCTGGGCGACTCGGTTTTGCCTTTCATCAGTAAGGATTGCAGTTTAATTTCTGAACACCTTAGATTTTTGTCAGCTTGTCGTTTTGTGCTTTTTCGCTAGGTGACGCACATTTTGTCATTTGTCTGCAGGTTACAATTGTCTTCTCCAGAGGCGCGTAGTCCGACAAACTCTTCTTACGCAAAACGGGCAGTTAAAAACTAATCGATTGTTCTCCGAGCAACGGTGAAATGAATAGATCTATTATAATAACACAATCAATAATTGCTGAAGTTCTTCAGATAATATAGTTTGTAAATTGGTGACTAAATTCTTCATCGATCAAAAACAATGGGTATTTTCTGTGATCCCCAATTAGTGCTTTGGTTGTGTAACTTTAAGAGAGAAAAAATACACCCTAATCATGTTCTCGTCTGTGCTTTAAAATATCTCTGTAGAGTAACACCGACGAAGAACCAATTGTTTTTTGGCCTATTGTGTACTGGGAATACAGCGAAAGGGAGAAGTGTTCGGTGGTGGTGGTGGTGTGGGGGGTCTTAACACTGTCGTAATTATGGCAGAACAAAGGCCGGGAGATTAGTTTTAATTTTATTTATCCTCTTCGCCCGTGCGGAGCGTTCGCGGCGGCGCTGCGCTTAAAAGCTCGTTATTTTTTACGGGTTTGGCACACGAGGTGCTAACGTTAGACGATCACACGACTCGGCCCGAGCACCTCATTACCAGACCCCCCTCAAACCTAGCACGGATAGACTATCCGATAGGCGCGGGTGACTTACTGAGCCACCTGGTGACGAAACCTGCAAGCGTGTGCAAGGCGTTAATGAGGCGGTAATGTGGACGTATTCGATCGATATTACGACATTATCGGCTAGAAAGTGTTCAGGAACACGCCGAGACAGATACTATTTTAAGAAGAGAAATTCCACTGTATCTTCCAATAAAACATTGAACGGTTCCAATAATATAGTTAAAAAGGGGGGGGGGGGTATGTAGGATATATCAATGTATATCCTATATAATTATTTTAAAAACGCCAGGATATAATATAACATAATTTTAAATGGAGAGAGTGTGGAAGCTGGACGCAACGGTTTGGACGCAACGGCTGTCGCCGGTTTCATGGTTGCGTCCAGCTTCCACACTCTCTCCATTTAAAATTATGGTTCCAATAATGCTTTGAACGGACATTATCGACGATTGACTAAAAAGTTGTAACTGTCTAGAAATTAAAATACAGATACACAGGCTTTTCTGGGCACATTATACTTATTCAGGAAGCAACTTTAAAATATTGAAACTAAATTTATATCTGTAATGCGCAGTGATGTCAGCTAATGCGGTCAACTTCGCCATTTCTGTTACTCGCGCAGTTCAAGCGACTCGATATTTTAACACTACGCGTCGCTTTCATCGGTACTCACTACCATTTCTATACTCGGCGCAGGTCCGTGTCTCTCCCAGAGGATCTGGCGAAGTGTATCACGACAAATCTGTTGGCGAGCATTTATAGCCTCACGGAAGGCGGAGGGTGAATGGGAGAGTAGTCGTCTCTATCGTATCTTTTTATTTAGCGAGAGGTTGGGGTGCGTCCCTCTTCTCTGCCGTGTCAAAATCCACCCTTGCTAATTGCCATTCTTAATCCTAAGAAGATAGTCGGACCGAGGATGTATTTGTGCGCCCGAGAGACCGTCAACTTCGCTAAGAGAGTCCGGCAAATTCGCTAAGTTGGTCATTTGTCCTCCTTAGTTTTTATATTGGAAATTCCAAAGTGCCTCCAGATGGCGCGCGTTGCGCAGCCCGCTTTCAAAAGTAACTATGGTGTAATATGATTAACTCAAATGATGTAGCAGTCCAACATTTCGAAGAACTTGCTGGGAACTAGGACCACAAATCATCTGTTGTGTGTGTTTACGGTCGAGCTAACTGACTCCGAATTCAACCGAGATCTTTGATCTTTCCTCTGGGTCCTCTGGGAACAATGCTGGTTTTCTGCTTCTGGTCTTCTTCAAACAAAGCTGCCGTGTTTTTATCGTTAATAGAAACCAATGAGGATCGATACACCTGTACCTAAGTACTACGAATCGGTTTTCTGTTTGTACCTTCGCTTACGCTTCCAATGCGATAAAGTTAAAGCGCACCTTTATGCCCCTTCAAATCACAAATGTCGTCAGTTTATTCCATTTCCTCTTAATATATTCTTCCTTTTGTAATCAATGTCACTTGTTCTTATATTCAAAATATTTTTATTTTCTCAAGCAATCATCATATTTTGGATAGACTAAACTTAATCAAAAATATGAAGTAGACATTTCGACTGTCAAAGTAGTAAAGTTTCAGTTGCCAAACTTCTTACTCAGTTTATAAGGATATGTCGGATAAAATTGATTCGGCAGCAGCTCCATCAGAACCATTCCCCAGGCTATCATGAATCGAAACGACTCAAAGGAGTCAATATGGTAAGTAGCAAAGCGACGGAATTCGATATAGTAGTTCTCTCCATTCAGGACCGTAGCCCGAGCTTTATACAGCGGCAAAATTGAAAGAGCTCGAAAGAGAGAGAGAAGTGAAAAAGGCCGAAATTCGCTGGAGTATTTTTTTCTTCTCCTCTTGTCGTGCGCAACCTTTTTCTCTCCCGACAAATTCAATTTCTTTGAATTACTTCAAAAGGAATGAAGTGTTCCGTAAAAGAAATTGGCAAATGTGTAACAAAAATAAGAGTTACGACGCTCCAGAGAGAAAAAAAAAGGGCTATTGAGATGGGCACACACAATGTCCACATGAACGAATGGGTTGTGCTGCGACGAAATCGTTACTTCCTGATACCCGGCGTCCAACTGATCGATCACAAATGACAAATTGAAGATTGGACTGGTAATGAACCAATCGCAATGGCAATCGCCGACTAAAGTGTAGCGAGGATCCGCCACACCGCATTGCAGTTGACAATAAGAGATCATCCCAGTTAATGGTAATCTTCCATTGACTTGCGCGGAGAACTTTCCAGAAGTACAAATTTGGACACTGAGGACTCACGAGGATATTATATCCAGTTGCCGCAACCCACATACATCGAATCCGAGACGAAAGATTGCGGGGAAATAAAGGAGGAAGTTTAGTGGTTTATGGCCGTTAAATGAAAAAAAAAACGCATTCGTTTTTCTTTAAACCGATCTGGTGGTCGACGCTGTAGCCCTGATACGTTTCTTCGAATTCACCTATATATTTAGCCGTTGGTCAGCTAGCTGTTCGTTGTGTAGATAGGGCTTACATATATATATATGTGTACGCCCGTATATCGCTTCACGGTTATATGTATTGCTATAAACCTGATTGAGGGCGATGGCGTGAGCGTATATTTTTATTTCAACTCTCTTTTGAAAGGTCGCCGGCCAATTTGGCCAGACATGGCCTTGGTTCTCGTCTGTTTCGAAATAGGTGATGAATGAATGGATTTAGGTCTGAATTGAGACCTTGAAATGTCGGGTAATTGTCTTGCTGGGGGTAAACAAATTTAAAATATTGATTTTATTATTTTTCTCAGAATCTTGGTAATTAAATTCGTACGTACTAATGTATGTTATTTTATTATTCACAAAATTATTCAAAAAAATGTTTAAAAAAATGGAATGTGTGTTTCAATTCATTAGTCAGATCGAAACAGCAAAAATGTTTATTTTTCTAATAATAATTTAGTTTAAAAAACTTGCTAACATGGGAAAGTGTTATTTTAAAAAAGAATTGTGGCTTTTTTTCAGGAATTAAAATGTTCATGGTATTGCAATTTTTGAAACTATTAATTTCCGTTTGCGATATTCTCGAGGGAAATAGGGTCCAATTGTTTAGGAAATTGCTCGGTAATATTGAGCCATAGGTATCCTTAACAGCAAAAACATATTTCTAGTAATACATTTGTAATGAAAATGGGGTTGTGTCCGGGAGAGGTCGTCGGAATAGTTTACTATTATTATATTAGAAGAGTTATCGCCAACTCTCGTTTTTTTTCGTCCGGCCTGTCCCGGGCACAACCCCCATTTTTATTGAAGAAAATAATCCAGACGTTCTTCTTCCTATATTATATTGTTAAATAAATTTGTGGGTCTCACTCACGTTGCCGCAACTCACTGGAGACAGAAGTTATTGATGTTTTGCGATATTTTAACACGTATAAAGAAATACACGTAAAAATGAAGCGAGAGAAAACTGCGTGTATTCGATACGAAATTTCTCGTTCACATTGTTGTCTTCGGTCCGGTGTGTCCGCGTTGCTAGGCAACGGCGCAACAACATTAGATCGTGAATTCATTTGACGACATTTTGCACTTGCGTATTAATCCACAGTAATTCCTCACCACATTCCACACGGAAGCATTTAGGACGTCTACAGTTATGTTGCAGCAATTGTGGTACATGCGATTTCCAACTAACTTCGATTTGCTTCGTCTATTCCAAACTCTTTCGATAGCTCGTTTCACTCGGCTGTTGGAAGGTGTTTATTTTGGGGCTTGTTGTGATGCATGTTCAGGCGTGTGTTGAATCGTTGTGGGATAACGGGTGGGCATCGTTACCTCAATTGCGGCTCGAGTTCTCGTCTATCGGTGAACGCGCTGAGCCGCAAACCGTACTCCAGAGAGATGGAACGCGCAAGTCCGGCCTCGCCGCTACGGACTCTTGCTTCTCCGAAATGGCGAAACTTCAGCGAGTTGCCTTTATCCTCATGAGACTCCTGCCTGTATGTGTGTGACTTATTTCATGGATTTCCAGGAACCCCAGAACATTTATCAACGACCTGGGGCTGCGTTTTCGTCTTTCACTTTTCCTAGCTCATTTTGCGAACAACTTCTGAGAAAATCAGTTTTTGTAGTGAAGATTGCTGAAAACCTGATTTTAGACATTACCAAAATGATTATGACCGGAATTTTGTTAGTGTTTATCGTCTACACTCGATTATAAATTTTTATAAATCGATAAAAAAAATTTTTTATCGATTCCGCGATTTTTGGTAATTTCGATATTAAGTGGGGCCGTTTTTAGAAGCGCTGTAGCATAAAATCAAACAATGAATGTTATAAATGCTAGATATCATGATAACGACTTGACCCGTCGTGGCGCAGTTGGTTTATGACGGACTGTTGTTCGGCGGTCCCGGGTTCGATTCCCGGGTACTGGTGAAAACGTGCCCCTCATAAAGTGCCTAAGCACTGAGAGGGATACAGAATCTTCCTGTTGTAACCCGTCACTTCAGTGAATTAAAAAAAAAAAAAAAAATGTGAAATGCAAATTATAGGAAAATACAATTGGATTCTATTTAATTGGTCCGTTAATTGGAAATATTATTGACTCACCAGGCAGAGTCGCAGACTCCGTCGTAATCCGTCAAAAAATATTTAATAATATTTGGAAATATATGTAGCAGAATCGTAAGTTTCATGGATCATGACTGAGTTTAGCGAGGCCAGTGTTAATGCAAATATCAATCCAATTGTATTTCACTGAAAATGCTGAATCATCGATATTTCTGCATTTATTTTTTATGGGCTCAGTAATTCTCATAACGGTTGAATGGGGACTTCGAGGCGGAGGTTAATCGGAAAGATTCCTCAGTGAAAATCGCGTAGAAAATACACTTTTCCCTCAAAACCATCGAATGAGCGGAAGTGGAGATTCTGCGCATGCGCAGATGACCTAATCGGGGAATGAGAATCAGAATTTTTTCACCAGGCAGTGCCTAAGCACCATGAGGGGGGACGTAACGCCTGTAGTGCGGTTGACTACAGTTGATTTTTAAATAAATATATTGAATCACGAAAATGTACCCCCTGGACGATCCTTTGCTTTCAGTTGGTTCGGAGGCCGAGCCCGGCTAGTGGTGACACTGCCCCTGATTCGATTCAGGACATATGGGGTATGGTAAAAACGTGGACTTCAATTGTACTCTGTACTGATAGAGCACCGAGTAAGTTACAGAATTTTTTGTTATGAAGCAGTTTAGATACTTTTTTGAAAAATGCAGGAATCTGAAAAACGATTATTTTCGAACAGCTTTAACGTTTATTACAAATTTAGAAGTTGTCGATCGGCATTCAGTGGTGCGTTTGCACCGCCAAAACTGCAGCGATCACTCGAAGCTATTACCTGTAGGCGGGTGCCTCATGAGGACATTTGGGCACGGGGTCTCGTGGGGATACAGAAGATGAGCCGTGGAATCTTCTCGGTTAGCCACGCACGGTGGAACAGCGACGCGTGCTTGCCTCCGAGACGCAGGATTGTTCCGCCGGATGCGTTCCACGGTTCCCTCCCCTCCCCCCACACTCCGTATTCGTAACAGACCTTCGCAGTCGGTATTTCCTCATAGATGTGTCGTGCAAACTCAATCCTAGCGCCGTGCTGTGAACAGTATCGAAGAACAGGCATTGGGTGTCTTATCCTCCTGGGCTCAGGCAGGATTTGCGGTACGATGGTCGCGGTTAAGACTCCCGGTGATCCTCTGTTGGCGCAACTGTTTTCTTGACTTCTGGCCGCCTTGGCTATCCGCGCCGCGATAGTCATTATCTTGTTTTAAAATAACACCAATAAGTAAACACACAGACAGCACGCAGAGATTGCGCTTGCGCGACACTCTTAACGTCTTATCACTAGTCTTGTCACTTGCGTGAGAGGAGTCGATATTTTCGAAGTGGTCGAATGATGGCATACCTCCAACTATATACGAAGTTGTTCGCTATTTGCATGCCTGTTTGGAAAGTGAACCCGCCCACGCGAAGACCCTGACGCTGCTTCTCTCTTCGGCGCACGAGCCGCATCCATGTTCCGCTCGCTTGACTTAATTACTCCGCCAGTGGATTTAGGCAAAAGCTGTTTGCACTCGACAACTGAGAAACTGCTGCTTCGCCAATAAGAAATAGGGTAAAGCGCTTATACGGTTGGCTGGTCCGAGCGACAACACGGAGCCGCCGTACCCTGCCAACATGTCGTCAATCGATGTCGAAGATATATCAACTGCAGAAGTGGATAAAATATGATTATGCCTTCTTATTTTGCTGTAGACTTATTTTCATCATTCTTAGTATTGTGTTCTTAAATTCGATAAAATATTAAATTGGTATATTCCTACGCATGAAAGCCATGATGCACGAACTCGTTCTTCCGAAGCGCAAAGTCCGTTACATCGTTCTTCGCAAAATTGAATAAGGATTTTTCTGATATAAGCTTCTTTCATTTGTGTTCTGCAAAAATGAAGTGCTAATTGGTACAGAGTGTCAGAGTCCGTGTCTACTCTGTATTGTCATTGGCGAATAAGGTTATACAGGAAATAAATAGTCCGGGAAATGCGGAGGGATGCAGGGGAATGTATGCGAACATTTGTAAAAGATAGATGCGAAAGAATTTTTTCTCTCCAATCAACTGTAGTGAACCGCACTACAGGCGTGACGTCCCCCTCATGGTGCTTAGGCACTGTGCGAGGGGGAACGACCAGTACCCGGGAATCGAAATTTTCGAGAGCCCGCGCCGGGAATCGAACCCGGGACCGCCGAAACCACAGTCAGTCGCTAAACCAACTGGGCTACGATGGGCTACGTTATTAAAGAGTGTGCGCTGCAGCACTGTTTGGGGGGAATATACAAACTATTTGATTTCGGTAAATGTTTTAAATTAATATAATGTTGGATAATTGTTATAAAAACACGCGTCACCTCATGTAGACTCACCTCAGTTCAGTAAACTAAAAAAATAGGACAACCTGAACTAATGTGGCTCATATGTTTCTTGCAAACGTTTTGATATTGATGATCATTTTATCTACAATGATCGGAGGTGTGATCGAGCTTTTAAAATAATGGATGAACGAAAATACTTTTTCTATGTAGTGCGTTAAATACAGCAGTATCCAATGCACTTTTATAGAAATTAATATTGTTGTTAGGTGGTGTAAGGAATTGGGTTTTTTTTTAAATTATGAACCACGAAGCTGTCTAGGGGCACCATTTAGGGGTTGACCCAATTTAACCACCCCAGGCAACTTCTGGTTATACGGGTTGCTTCACGTTAAGAAGCTTTCCTGCTAAGCTGATGTGCTATGCGTGAAAGCCAACTCATGAAAGCTCCCCTTCCATTGTCTGTGAGCGTCGTGTACATTATTCTATTTTATTTCCCAACGTATGAGTTTATATAGTGAATATATTTTTTCAATAGGTTCGTCAAAAATTGCCTTGAATATGCACTTCTAAGTGGGTTCCCGCACGAAAAATGTAGGGCGCGTTTTTTTTCTTTCTTTCTTTTGAAAAACTTTATAACACAGCGCTTTTGGGGGTCACAGTAATTAAATAAAATTGTTGTGTCAATATTTGATGAGGGCTCTTCGCTCGGAGGAGCGCAGTCTGTTGTGCCATCCTGCCCTAAGCGAGTTTCCGTTTCGTTTGTTTTGTATTCGGGTTAATTTGCTCGCAGTTGTCTGTTTGGAAGTTTTTTTCTTTTATTTTCTCATGCCCTCGGCGCATCTGTCGAAAAAGAAACGAATCTTGGATGTTGATTGTGTCGACATTGCTACGACGGCGAATTAAAGGTTAATTAAGCGCAAGGACAGGCACCACCGGTATTTCGTCGCACCGGATATTTACGTCGAATCGAATTTCCGTTAAAGGACAAGCGGTTCCCATCCCTTCTCAATTACACTCCCCTATTTCTTTCCCGAATTCCGATATTTGCTGCTTGTTGTTTTGCGCTATCACCTGTTAAGACCCGATTCAGTAATTTCAAACACGTTTTGAGCTTATATTTATCCAGTCGAATATTAGGTGAGCTGTGAGACGCTGGTATCTATGAAATGAAGACACTCTTTTTTTAAATTCACTGAAGTGTATAACACAACAGGAAGATTCTGTACCCCTCTCAGTGCTTAGGCACTATGTGAGAGGCACATTTTCACCAGTACCCCGGGATCGAATAATCGAGAGCCCGCGCCGGGAATCGAACCCGGGACCGCCGAACCGCAGTCCGTCGCTTAACCAACTGCGCTACGACGAGTCGTACTAGTTAATATAATAATAATTTTGTTAATATAATAATAAATATAATAACGAATAGTTGATATAATAATATTGAGAGTCACCGGTGTATAGCAAAATAATAATGAGAAGTGCAGCTCTCTGGACGAGAACAAAAACCAGTGACGAGTTCACAAGATTCTCAATTAATCTTAAAACTATCGGGGGCTTTCAAATTATAGATGCTGGTTTTCTGTTAGTATTAACAAATGCTAAGTGACAGGATATCCTGAGTTGCTACTCTTCACAAATACTGTACGTTTCCTTAAATAAACACACCCAGGTACTAGCGTTGGTGCGTTGGTCCTAAGCCTGTAAGTGATTTGCCAGTTTCTATGACTATTGGCGACTGGTGAGCCACCTAGGGATAGGCGCATGCGATTCCACGGCGTGTCTCGTGCGCTTCTGAGATCCATGTGTGCCCGCCCACTAGCTTTGTCGGAGCGAAAGCGCCCCGCTCTTCTATTATATCGCGACGGTGGCATTAACCTGCTGATGAATGGCGCCCGCGACGTCAATTGTTATTTGCGGCTGGCGACTTAAGCGTGACAAACGCAGCGAGGGGTCGGCCGCCTCGTCTCTCGTGGCTCTCTTCGTTTCTCGTTGCCGTGCGACGGCGCGCCCCCTGCCGTATAGAGAGAGACGCGCATGCGGGGGCGCGTTCGAAATTAGATTATCCGTTAATAATCTCGTGACCATTTGCACCGATTTAGGTTGTCGGTGCGCGGTCGGGCAGCGGCGACAGAAACGAACGGGACTCTGGCGGCCCAAGAGAAAATGCCGACGGTGCCTGTCTTTCCCTATATCAAGGAATAATTGTGATTTGCTGTCGTGAGCTAGTTCTCGAGAAAGGGAAATGATTGTCACGACCTCCGGCGGTCGGCGCTGGAATTAACCGTGGTGAATGTGATCTTTTTGAGCTGCGGTGTCCCCGATAGCGCAAATGGAATTTTTTTTTAATTTTATTTATAAATCTTTAATTGCAAACAATTCTTAAAATATTTCTTAATATTTTCTTTGTACCTCTTTGTTCAATATTTGTTTTGAATGCTTGTTAAATATAATTATTACGGTCACCTGAACAAGACTTATTCTGGATATGTAATCCACGTTTAGTTTGGGGTGAAACACCCCATATATATAATAGTTAGCGTGTCGAGCTGTTATTCCCGTGATCGCGGGTTCGATTCTCGACCGAGACCTCTGGAATTTTTCGGGCGACAGAAATTCCTACGCACGCCTTTCTTCGGAATGGCAGTAAAGCCGTGGGAGCCGTGCCTGTAAGATGTCAGGTACACGTTAAAGATCCCTACTTAGGTAGCTTATACCAAGCCTGGGTTAGGCAAAATTACCAGGTCGCCTCCTGGGCGGATTTTAGGGTGACCTCCTTAACAAATATCTCAGATAACTGGTCGTTCGACCCCCGCCATAGGCCCCATCAGGGGCTGCTTGTGGGGTACATATTGTAATTGTAATTGTGTGACTCGAAGGTTGGCAAGTTGAGCTTAGACAATGTTCTTTGAGCCAAAGCGCGTTGGCGTTTGGCCGAAACTCTTCCCCCTCGTTTGTTTGCCAACGACTGACACTTTAATTTTCGTCGCCCAACAACGATCGCTCGTCTCTCTCAACGTGTCGAATCGGGTCAGGCCCGGCCATTAATTCATATATTGCGATGCTGGCGTGATGGAACCCAAACGGATGCGATCCAAGCGGAGGCGTGGCGATGTGGGGTTGAAGAAGGAAGAGGGGGTGGGGTGGGAGAGACGAACGGGTCTTGGGGAACGGCAGTTTAGAGAGACACGTTGCACCGCCGGCTGCTTGTTGAAGGCGAAGGAGAAGGCGGAGGGGAAGCGCGAGCTGATGTGTTTATCAACCAACATCTAATTTGTTCACATCTTATAAAGTTCTTTATCTTGTGGTTCCTGTTTAGTTATAGCTTCTTTTCCATTTGCTGCGCCTGACGGAGCGGCGTAGGGTGGTTGGTGGGCGGAGGGAGATATCCAGCAAGATTGGGAAGTAGGGGCAGGGCGTATTCGACTGAATAGGGGGACATTCTCTTTCCTGTGTTTCGGTCTTGTGGATTTCACTCTTCGTTCAGCCGAGTTCGTTTTTATGAAATTTATTTTTTGATGTTATAGTTTGAAGCGAATTATGGTTCTACTAAAACTCGTATCTACTCGTCTCTAGATTTTTAAATTGAAAAATAATCTATAATGTCGATTGTTAGGTCATAAGTAAATCAATTCTGTAAATATTTTTTTTTCCAAAAATGATTGACTAATAATTTTTTGCGATTTGATCTTTAGTTTCAATAAATACATTTTATAAAAATATCAGAATTAAACTGACGTTTTAAATATTGCAATATTGTTGTATATTTACAATATTGTTCCTGCTTCAAAATGTTAATCTTATTTTTCAATAAATGTTACAAGTTATCTTGACTTAAGGAGACCCCCCTCCCTCCCCAGAGAACGACCTGGTAATTTTACCTAGCCTAGTCTGCCTAGGAAAAGGGATATTTAACGTGTGCTGATATCGTTCAGGCACGGGTCACGTATTACCTCCATTCCGATAGAAGACGTGTGAAGAAATTTCTCTCCCGAAAATTTCCGAAGGTGTCGGCCGGAATCGAAACCACGATCCGGGCATAGCGGGCAAACAATTAGTGTCTGGTTTTCTAGCCTGAAACCACAACCAAGTTCCCAGTTACCCTCTTAGGTGTACAACGGTGTACTTCATCTTTTGAGTCTGCCTCGTGGCCACATCATTAGTTGTGCCCGCCCGCGGTGATGCCTCGAGCGAAGAGAAAATCAAACGCGTTGCTGCTCAAGTCTAGGCCCCAATGTACGACTCACTCGTCTTGGAGACGTAAAAATCCTTTGTGTTGTGCGTGCTGTGTAGGTATAATGAAGTTTTCTTTCGTCAATAGTCCGTGCAAGTTGCTGCGTATATCCAAATTACACGCACACCGTACTCCATTCGCGGAGGAAACTGATTCGCTAAACAAATATATACGTACGTCTGAGTTAAGATATCGAGCGGATATTCTCCTGAGATCCCAGCTCACGCAGACTGGTTTTCTTAAATTGTTGACCAAAGTTCACGAAGACAGAACGAATCAAGTACAGAAATTGCAATCGATCAGCGCTATTTATGGAAGTCTGACAATCCGTTAATTCTCACGGACGTCTAAGCTGTAGAGTAGATTGATTAGTGGATCGAATGTTTTATTTGTGACCCCCTGTGTGTCTGGATGATTTTTCACGTCGAACCGAGACCCGTGTGAAGCAATATACGCCACATTTTGGATGCTAGTTGTCTTTATTTTTAAAGTAGAAAACATTAGGTACAAATAAATTCCATAAACCTAGATTGTTCACTAGACCCAGCGTGTTTCTGCCGGTTGGTGTCGTTTGGTTCATTGCCTAGCGTCGGAATTTTGTTGCCATCGGCTCTGTGTCGTGATTAAATGGCGTCATAGGCGAGGAAGATGATGTGAGGATAAAAAAGGTGGCGCCGAGTACGTGCACAAGGTGGCATTCGCGAACGGAAAAATCAATTGTTAACGAGAGAGACTCTTTTCACGTTTATTTATTTTTTTCTCACTTCGCACTTGTCTCCCTTCGCGCCGAATTGCAATTTATCTGGCGACTAATGAGGGACAAATGATCATTAGTGCCTTCGTTAGGTGTCGTCACGCAGCGTTTCTACACAGATAGCGTGAAGGGGAAGCCGAGACATTCCAAGGAGCGTGCTGGGGAGTTATCGTGGATTGCCTCCAGAAATGCGCTAGACGTAAATTTGATAAGGTTGACGGGTTACATTTAAAAATACGGTGACAGTCGCGAGGATTTGCGTCCACGAAATGTACGATCAAAGCTAATAAACAACTTATTCGTGTGTGTTTTATGTTTCATGACCATCAACAAGAAATGATGACATGACAAGAAATGAAATATATTGCATTGGTATACTTACTCAGATGGTTGGGGATTGCAGGACTTCAATCAGAAAGATCGTTTAAACATAAAAGTTTAACAATCTTCTCGAAGATAAATAAAGAAAATTGAACGTTGCCGAATTTCTGATTGTAGTCCTGCAATCCCCAACCATCTAAGTAATTTACTATCATCAGCTCCTACCTACTTCTATGAATATTTATACTTATTTTTTTGCATTTCTTGTCATTATTTTATGATTAATAAGCGCATTTATTTTTCATATATCTCCATTTTATGGTGCAGTGTATGACTATTTTTTCCAGTGCGTATTTCAATGCATAATTGCTTATTTTAGATATTCAGTGTTTTTAATAAAAGCGTTTTGTTCGCTGCGGCAATCTTGTGTTACAGATGTTCGTTGCGCCCGTTAAAGGTTTATTCCGCAAAGCGCGCAAGCGACGTGTGATTGCCAGATGTCGGGGGCAGTACATTCAATAAGCGCAATTTGCAGTGCGTCAATTTCAAAGCGTGATTAGAAAAATTGTTTCAAAAAATGTATTTATAAATGAGTCGTTTTAGGCACCAGATTCTAAATCCCTCGATAACATGTTAATCAAATAAGTGTTAGTTTCAGAATTTGTAGTAAAGAAATGTATATTTTGGTTCCATTTTGTTTTGCTCGAGTACAAGTTTTGGATGGTATTTTTCGAAATTTGTAGACGTTCCGAACATATTTTTCCTTTTTCAAGTGCATATTTCTGGTCCATATGTGTATGTGCTCCACTTGTATAGCTACTCGCATACATCTTTTTCGGTAGAAAAGTCATTTCCAAGTTGCCCTAATCATGTTTTCTCGCCTGCGGGGATAACGGGGTTGCTTGGTGTGTGTATGATGATAGCGAGTATCAGGCGTAGTTGGGGAAAGTTTTCGTCACTTGTCAGTCCACGCCTGGCGGGAAATTGCATTTCCACATTGTGTTATCTCGATTGTACGAGGGCCCCGAAGAGACGATGGCCGAATCGTGTCTCTTCGTGGGCCAAGGAGGTGCAAGGCTAGAGTACGGATTGGAATTCAACGGCCATTGAAGAGGCTCTATACGAGTATTTTTGTTACTCTTAGCTATGTAGTATTGCCACTGCTTGTGCACCGGAAGAATCATTTAGCGAAGAGAAAAACGTAATACATCGTAAATGTTTGTCGGTGACTAAGATGGCGACGTTGTCTTCGCTAGGTGGTGATATTTAAAGATGAGAATTAAGCGCCTCTAGTGGCGAATAGTATCCATGATGCGCCACCCATCCGTTTTGCTCGATCGGTATCTGGCAATTCTTCAACAATTATTTGGCACGAACTCAACTCACACGTTTTTTTCATCTGCTCTCGAGAGGTGGCTTGGAGTTTGATAACTGACGGTAATTCATTTATTTCTTCAATTTATTTATCATTGATTCCGACTAAACACTCGGCTCGTCACATGACGATAGCCACTGATTTCTACACAGTGCATGTCTTTTGTAACCGTACGTACGAGAGATTTAAAAGAGACGACGACGACGGCGGCGCATGCAGCAAATTCGAAATTAGACACGCCTTCAATCCCGGTTCGCGCAGATTAAACATCGCCCCGCGTTGCCAGCACTCGAATGAATCGGTGATTGGTCGCTTGCCATTGTCCGTGCTGCGCATTTTTCCGCCGCCGCCGCCGTTGCAATTGATGATGACACCATTTTGGCGGTGACCGACGTCATTAATCTTGAGGCCTCCGGGCCGCTGTCTCTCTCTCTCGTCCTCGTCTCACCCTGTCGACTCCCCCGCGATAAACGAAGAGTCTGCTCATCGTCTTATCGCCCACTCTCGCTGGGAACGCGCGTCGACGTTGACGAGCTCCGAGCGCACATATTATTAAGCGCCATCGGTGTCTTGTCTACGTACACGTTTTACTAAGCTTTCTGCGTGTCTACAGGCGTTCCTCTTGACCTCGATTTTTGGACTAACAATTCCGCTCGTAGCGCCTAATTGACGGCCATTATGTAGCTCCGTGGTATGCCGATCTTGCGTATTTGTGCAGCCTGAGCCGTATTCGCGTCAAATGTAATCACCAGATGCCGATGCTGACGTCTACCTAGCCACTAAATTAGTTGAGCAATTTTGCGCTTTTAAAATTTTGAGCACAATTGGAAAACAATTGGAGGACATCACTCGTAAAACAGTCGAAATATCAAAGTCGAAGTCAATAGCCAATATAACTGTCCTGTTGATATTTATTGCTCTTATGACCACACAAGTTTTGAATTTTTACCGTGATGACTTGAAAAATGTCACCAATTCATTCAGACCTAGCCGAGTTCGGAATAGAGCTATGTCGAATTTTGTCAACAACATTGACTTATTTATGTTCAAGTATGGAAAACTTCATGCTCCACTTTATTTTTTATTTTTATTTCACTGAAGTGACTGGTCACAACAGGAAGATTCTGTACCCCTCTCAGTGCTTAGGCACTTTGTGAGGAGCACGTTTTCACCAGTACCCCGGGCCAAAGCCCGCGCCGGGAATCGAACCCGGGACCGCCGAACAACAGTCCGTCATAAACCAACTGCGCCAATTCAATTCAACCTTTTTTCGGTAACCTTTTTGTCATTGATTTACTGAGAAATTAACCATATTATATTATTAAAAATGTAATGACCCAGACGCCCACCATCTAAATCTTCTTGCTTCTTAGACTCGTCGCTAATTCCGAAAACTCGACTCGTTGCGCATAGTCGCGAATGAGGATAGTCATTTTGTCGATGTGACTATCGTGAGTCGTTACTCTCTACATAAATGTTCATTTGGCCCGGTCGATTCCAAGTCCCTCTGACAAACAACCTCCAATCTAATTTGTTGATGATATATATATATATACGAGATCGGTCTGTTTTTCTCTCTCTTGAGTCTCTGAGTACGACGCGTGCGTTCTGTTTTCTTTTTGCCAAAAATAATTTGTGTGTTGCCTCACGCAAGGTTGAATCGATCTGCGCACTCAGTCTCGAATTAATTCTGGCTGACAGGAAATCAACATAATTATGTGTGATTACTTCTGCTTAGTGTGGGCGTTGTTCATTACTTACCAAGTCACTATATAGAGAAGTCCACGGATACCATTTGTCATCGTCCTCAATGAGAGTTTTCCATTTTCTTAGGGGTTCAACTCACTTGTGTTGAAAAATACACTCCTGCCCCTGTTAATTGGCAATCACTGCTTGCAGATGTGCTACGCGTGTTTGCGTCTTCAGCCTTTCCCTATTCCTTAGGAGAAAAGATCGGCCGCTGAAATATTGGTTATTGTTTTTGGTGCTCTCTTGGTGCAATTCGATAGAATCTGTTGGCTCGTTGTAGATTGATGATCTGACAAATATCGATTGTCCAATTGCTGGAATATTGGACCTGCGGTGGATTGGTTTGCTGCTTAATCTCACCTGTCAAATGGCGAAATCTGCGCCATCTAGTGAAATGCGCAGTTCTCGAATATGTGGAATAAATGTTCAGTATATCATTTTCTATGTTCAAAAATAAAATAACAATATGAATATCCCTTAATATGTGACATCACTGCATTTAAAATTGAAATATTCCGATAAACAATATTTAGTTTCGAAACTGTTTTAGAAATCAAAATCGTTTTCGTTTAATTGAGTAGTTATTGCACTGTAAGCATGCTTCAAGTTGCTTAAGAAATTTCAATTTTAATTGAGATTGGGGAAATAGTCCAACGAGATCTCGTCCATCGTAAGCGATACAGATAACGTGCTCGAATCTTATTAGAAATTGAACGCACCCTATCAAGCACAATTAAATGACCAAATTGTCATACGATAGCGTCCAGTACTGTTTTGGCGAAGCACGAACCAATTTCTACGTTACTTGCAAGCTTTGCCAGTGCCTAGGGTATAATAACGAAATTTTAATTTTAGTTTGGCTGGAACAACACACCGTACTTATAAACGTACAATTTAATCTGGCATACTCGTATTTGCGAATAAATGTAATTTAGCTTTCGTTTTGAACACATTTGCGTGTTATCGTCGATCTTTTACAATGAGATTTGCATGCGTACATCCTACTTTGAAAATACCCCTTTCATTGAGTGCAATCCTTCTGCCTTTTTGAGTCTTCCCTCTTTTTTTGTATTCTAATCGTTTCTTATATCGTCCCGCAAAAGAATGCATTACCATTTGTCATTAGCGACGACGTTGAGGAATCGTTGCACGGCGCGCGCATGCGTCGTTAACTTCGATCGTCTTCCCCGTCTGTACCAACATCATACACCCACACTACCACCAGCACCACTCCCACTCTCATCACCCCTACCCCTTTCAACCACCCCCGTGCACCCTCCAAAAAAAAACCTGTCGTTAAACTTGTCTTTCTCGACGATGTGTGGAAACATGGGCGCCATTTGTTTCCATTATAACGGCGCCCTTCCTATATAGGGGAAGGGTGGGAAGAAAATGTCGTTTAACAAACGCAGAAATGAAATCGTCGCTGCCAATTATTCAGCGTGTTACCCGTGCGCGATTAGGTTTGCAAATGTCTGCGAAAAATGACGAGACCCACGTAGACACACACAGTAACACGATTGTGCGTGGAGATTTTTTTTTCATTTGCCGCCTAGACTGGCGTACATTACACATGTACAACGTTCGTGTCATGTCGACACACACACATGTACCAGACATTTTTTTTCTCTCTTTCTTTCTATCCGGTGTGACATGGCACACTCGTATGCGATATTACCGAATGAAGAGCCCACAAATTACGAGTCTGTCTTGACAGTCCACAGATGACTTTCGCAGATTGTGTCTATATATCGCGCGTGTGTGTAGGCCCTACATCTATTCGAAACTCATTTTTGGGTCGCCAATTTGTATTTTTATCCTTCTTCCCCCCTCGTTCTTCTTTCATATATTTTTTTGTGCGATGCCAGATTTTCGAAAGAGATATTTAAATCAGAGCCGTAACTCAGTTAGCACATTTCATTTATTTAAATTGTACGACTAGTCGTAGCCCAGTGAATATTGCGATTGACTGGGACTCGGCGGTCCCGGGTTCGATTCCCGGCGTGGGCTCTCGATTAGTCGAACCCGGAGTACTGGGGAAAATGTGTCTTTCGCCATAGTGCCTAAGCACCAAGATGGGTACTTAAAACCATGTAGTGTAGTGCAGTGACTACTACAGTGAATGAAAAAATCTTGAAATGGAATGAAATGGATGTGCATACTGATTATTTAGCCATGTCTGCATTAGTTTGAAATTTAGTTTATTGGACTGATTGCAGTTCGTCAAAGATGTTGTCGATTTAATTTTAAAATACAAATAACTCAGTTTAAAAAAGAACTTGGTTCGCTGTTTACTTACTACAGCAAATTTCGATCTATCCTTACAAATCTTTGTTTTCTAGTAGTGCTTTGTTGCCTATTATTGAACCTTTTTGTTGTCTGAAATTGTTTGTGTGAACTTCCATTGCTTCTTTTGACTTCGTGACTGTTTCTTCTCCTCTGTTGTTGAAGAAATGAAAAAATAAGATGTTTCAATTCTTTTGAAGTCATGCAGCTAAATCTTAGGCCACCAACCCAACCCCACCCCTCTCCTCTTCCCCTCCCCATCTTCTAAATACTCTCGTCCCACTCTAAAATTTTGTCACTTCGCTCGGGTATCTTTTGAGAATAAGGCGACTAGCCATCCTGACTAAAGGGAGATTGTAAGTCGTGGGCGTGGGGAGGAGGGCAAGGGGAAATTTCTTCCGTGTGTATATATACATTCGTCATGTTTCCATTCTTTTATCTGAATGTTTGCCGTATAAATGTACCCGAGAATCCAGAATTGTTTGGCGTTAGAGTGCGCGCGAGCGAGGAAGAATGGGTTTGCGGACGCCGAGCGCGGGGGAGAGTGGATAGGAAGGAGGCTCTGGTGGTAGATAAAGATGACGGCGGGAATGGGAACAGGAGAAACGGCTGATAAATTGAGTCAACATTTGTCTGGTCCACCATTGTCGAGGCGAGCGCGAGCCCGTAATCGACACCAGAGACACTGGCGGTCAACTCCCGTTTCGACCACTTTGAACAAGGCGTGCAAGGGGGGGGGCGGTTACCAAACGAATAATATTTCTAGGGCGCGTTCAGATTATATATATCCTCATGCATGAATATCCACGAAAAGGTGATTACAATTACAATTACAATTACATTATGTACCCACAAGCAGCCCCCAAGAGAGGGGCCTATGGCGGGGGTCGAACGACCAGTTGTAGCTGATATATTTGTTAAGGAGGTCCAGAACTAGAACTAGAACCCCCCCAGGAGGCGACCTGATAATTTTGCCTAGCCCAGGCTT